>JBAIZL010000394.1:11155000-11237500 GCA_036971475.1 Prosapia bicincta | reverse complement strand
ATACTTTTATTTTTTTAATACAAATTGAATTTCATATTTTTCAAGTTTTTCATAATAAAATTTCTTTGTGAACTATATTTTTTGGGAAAGCGTTTGGTTAAAATATTCCTTTACAAACCTCATTTACAAGGGTTTTTAATTTCAATGCATTTCTTAAGAAGGTTTTTGAAAAGTTCCCCAAAACCCTATGAAAAAAAAACATTATATGTCCACCACTCCAAGCTCCCACAATATTTTACTCAATATTCAGCTCACGGAATTATATATGAAGATATTTACACTCGTACATCATTGTTGGACGGTAACTTCTACACCCTGCAGCTCGCGGCGTGGAGACAAAATATTAAAATAAGTGACTTGTTTTGTATTTTGTACCATCGTCTACGATTGTTCAACTCTTTTTACTATAAATGACTTAAGGCGAATTTGGACTTTTTTTCTCTAAACTTTCTTACTCGGAATATGTTGCTATGAACACTCTAGAATGTTTTATGATAGATGCTCCCTGTCTGAGGGAGCACTCATAAACTTTTAGCAACCATATGAATTTAGAGGAATCGCTATAGATAAGCGTTTAAATATGAAATAAAAATATATATTCTTGTAGCAGATATCAAAACCTAAACGCAAAATGTGTTTTAAATTTTGGCTCTACAAGAATACTTAAAAGATATTCGTTTATGGCAGTGCTTCGCCACTAAACGTTTTCAAGGACCCCTACATCGGTCGCTACATTGACAAGGACTCCTAAAATTCTTAAACTTAAATTGCAGATTACACTCAAAGTAATTTGAGTTATATTACTTATTAGTAAGTAATCTATGGTTTGCCTACCCACTCACTTTAAGGTGGAAACTATTTTTACATATGGATAATAAATTTGATGCTACCACAAGTTTATTACAAGTACAATCAAGAAAAGTTGTATTATTATTTAAGGTGAAAAATGCAAAACTATCACATGTTGCAATTAATCTTATTTATATTAAAATTGCAATGGAACAACGAGTTAATGAGATAAAAAGTAGAACCACGATAGGGTTTTTTCGCGATAAACAGAGAGAAAATATTACGTAAATATATAGTAAGTTTATTTATAATATTATTATTTAAAAAATTGTTATAGAATACACATTCTCACAACTTAACAACAACTGTAGTGAGATGAGTGAATCTGTCCTTTGAATTCATGATTTTGGAGAAATGTTAGGCTCCATACTTGTCACTTTACTAAGAAGGCGAATTTTCTAGTCCCGTTTTGTATTTGATAACATCGTCTATGATTGTTCAAGACACGTTTTAAACGTCCTAAGGCAAATTTAGACTCTTCTTCTCTGAACTTTCTTATTCAGGTTTGTTTTCACGAAGTAAATATATTTGCGGACTGGGAATTTTCTAGTGCCATTTCATACTTCGTTGAAGCCGCTACAGCGTGTCTACTTCATTGGCGAATATTAGAGAAACGTTCATAGCTATTTCAAAGTAAACAAATCCGGATATGACGAACTAACAATATAAATAAACCATTCCAGAGATTCTCAAACTATGTCAGAACTGGGCCGTTTGTCATATAATTTCCAAACCCCTCTTCCAGCCTCAACCTTCCACAAAAGGTCAGTATCGTGACCTTCTACAAAAGTTCAGTATTATGACACCAAAACTAGTTTTTAACTTTTCTGTAAAAACTACATGAAACGTTATATTGTTTTACTTTTCAGGAGAAAAGAACCTATTATAATATAGTAGGAATGGAATGGTTCCTATACTTTTTGATTCCTTTACCAATTTAGATTCTAAAATATTTCTTTCGATTCTAGATTCTTATGTCGATTCATTTACGTTAGATATGCCTCCATTATATTCTATAATAATAATTTATCTTACACCTCGGACATATAGTGAAGCCTTTTGAAAACTCTGTTTTAATGTAATAGGCTACGCAAAACGTTCTTTGTTATGATTTATGAATAGGAATATCTGAAAGCATGACAAACATATCGGATAAAACTGACAAATAAATGGATCATGAGTGCTTGCGATCGTCTTTGTTGTTGCGTTACAAATACTAATAATATTTTCAATATCTCACATCCCCATTTATTTAAATCGTTTAATTCATTCAAAGCAACTAATACATAGTAAGACATAGTTGATGATTAGTTATTTTCCCAATAAGTTACACCCTTCACAAATTGCAACAGTTGTAAAAAACAAGAATCTGAATTGGCGCTTTAATCAATGCAGAATCGAGTATCGACTCACACTAGATACCATTACAATCAACGATTCCTGGAATCGAGGATCGGAATCGGCGCATCTGTATAACATAGTATACTTCGGTCTGGGCGATGATGTAGCTATAGACAAATCATTGTACGTAAAATTTAATTTGTACTAAAAGTATAAAATAGTGGTGTGTTCGTAAAATTTATCTATTCCATACAATTTAGATTAAATAAAACGAATAAATAATTTAGATAAATTAAACGACACGAAGTTACAATAAATTTTTTTATTCTGATTTAGCTACCACCAGAGTCATCGAAATTCTTCTTCCTTTGCCGCCGGCCTAGGATTGGCACCCTTTCGGCCTTATCATCAAAATTTATGGGATGTAACCTACCCGCGTCCGTGCACCGCACACGTACATCCCGGGGAACGGAAATATTCCGTTTTCAAAATGGGTTAGAGGCAAACAATAACGGAAGATTATAACAAACTTAAGTACAACAGAACTGAAGTTTAACAGCATTCAAAGACTAACATTCCATAAATTCTTAAGTGATGTAAAACATTGACAGAAAGATTTCTTCCCGGGATGTGCAGAAGAAGACGGACGAAGCAACAATGAAACAAATTTTGGTGAATAAAAGTAGAGCCGACCAGTAGAAAAGGGCTGACCAGGCAGAAAAATCCAGTCAAAAATCAAACCAGAACTTCAAAATTACAGTAAACATTTCAATTAAAATAAATGAAGTAGAACCTTAAAATGCAAAAAGAATCGCCAATATAACATATCGACATATTTGTAACAAGAAATATAACTTTGTCATTTTGTATTATTGCTGTGTTGACTTTTTTTTATCTAATACATTATTCTAAGTATATACTTACATTTCAGTATAAGCTATTAAACTTTATAAAAAAAACAGGATTTAGCTACAAATGTCATGCCATATCCAAATACCTAATATGTAGAATGTGTAAAGAAAAAGCATTCTAAAGAAGGGAAAGTTTTGTTCATTTCGAATACAACTATGTAGAATACAAACAGTGAAAGGAAGGGAAAATGCAGCTAGGTAGGCCATTGGCATTGAAAAGTAGCACCAAGATTATATAGTTTGATAGGTCACGCCGTATCTTAAGAATTTTGTGATTGGAGGAACACTCAGCACCAAAGGAGGGGTAGCCAGAGAGGGAAGCCGAAGACAACGAAGGCAGTTTTAAGCGTGGTATGAGAGGTTAACCCAGACAGTCGTTTCGAACTCGTTGCGCTTTTTAAATTATAGTGTAGAAGACTCATTATGGCTAAGTACGATTGTAGGGGTAGCCTGCCAGGGCAGCCTAATATGTGAGTTGTCCAACCCTTTTAGCGAGTTTACTCTCTAAATGTTTTCTTTTTAACATGGAATTGTGATGTGTTTCCTATTTACTGAAGTCAGTAAAAAAAAGGGCACTGAAATATGTATTTCTAATGTAGAAGCAGAGCAGTGACTAACTTTCAAGTTACGAAGATCAAATTCAAATGTTTTAAATTGTCGGTTTGAGAAATTTCTAAAGAAATCGAAATTCTAAAATTATAGCACTAAGTCGGGAATCAATTGACATAGATAAAAAAAAAGTATCAAGACAGTGAAATTATTAACTTGTAATAAATAAGAACTTTTGAGTTTAAAGTACTAAATTTGCGGTTACACGTAAGACAATGAAGTGAGAATTGAGCCAGAATAGTGATAACCAACTCAAAATAATACAGAGAGAAGGACTCAATCGGATCACAAAATAGATCGGCCACAACAACCTGAGAGGTCTGCACAAACTAGTACCAAGATTTACAAGGTCCCTGGAACCTGCTCCAGTTATAAAATGTTAGAGCTTTCTTCTTTTTTTCAAATAAGTATAAAGTTTAATTCGTTGAGGTTAAAATGGAAAATAAGCAAATTTCTTTTGAAGTCAATTTTCATGAAAACATGTTTTTGAGTATAGTGGATTTATCTTGTTAGAACGAATAAACCCTGAAGACAAATGCGACGCCATACTGGTTTACAACATAAAAACAAGATGGCGGTATTCAACTAGTCAGTTGTAAACAATTCGTAAACGGATAATTAGACTGTAAAGTATGAGCTTTAAGTCAAATCAATATTGAATAATGGAACTAACGCTGTGTGCTTCTTACTCACCCTACTAAAGCAACAGTACTTCTATAGCACAATAGTATTTCCTTATGAGAACTTACTGCCTTACTGCTAAGGACGTATGTATTGTACACTTATGACGCGTTATTGTGGTAATATATATTTTACCAACATGTATCTCAATAAATTTTATCAATATATATTTTGTTAGATTTTTTCACTTTTTTTCAACCACTCATATATAATTGATAGTTGTAAGGTCAGTGATCCCATGGCTCGCGCGTTTTGCGTTGTCGCTTTCTTATCTTTTGTTTTACAATAAGCTTTTTTTGTTCGTTGCAATTTTTTTTATAATTCTGTGTTTTTACAAATCTCGACTAAAATAGCATTCGTGATTACGTTTATATTGCATTTTCCTATAAATTACTTCTTCTTGTAGATAACCATTCTTTTCTTGTAGACAACACTTACTTGTAAATTATTTTCTATCATATTACTTTTCCTTGTAGATTAACTTTAGTGTCTATTATGATTGGTTGTGAGTTCGCGTCCGATCGTGTTGGCGAGATTTAGGTGAAGTTGGTATAAATTTTGGTTCAGTGATTCTTTATTTTTGTATACAGTTTTAAGGGTTTGTTTTATGTAAATTAAATATTTACACAATATGAAATTTACAGACACACAAAAACATAAAGTACAAACATATTAAACGAACAAACCAAATACAAATCAGACATACTCTTTGATATTACCGAAAACCTACCTTTAAAACAGTCACCGCTTGACCCAACATATCCAAGCAGAAGACACTGATGAACATCGCCACATGCGATTGAAAACGTTCTGTCTCAGTAAGTTTTTACAAATTTACAAAATTTAAAGTTCGGATAGTCACAAACTATTGTTAAAGTGAATAGTTGAAAACAACAATATTAAGTGGCAAAATAAAAAGAGAATTTCCTTGGAAGTTTTGAGATGGATTATTTTGTTTGTTTGTTATTATTTATTCGCTTCCATTTTTTCGTTTCTAATTATGGTGGTCTATAATTTCTCATTATATAAGGCGTTTAGGGTCGCTCCTATGTTGGTATTGCTGAAATAATGTAATCTATACTTTTTTATTTTAACCAAAATATTATTTTTCATTAAGTTAAAATCCTGGTAGTTTCTCGTAGAATAGAAACGGATCTGTATTATATTTGCAGTGTTTGATAAAGTTCTATTATAAATAGCATAATGATTGAAATTATAAACACATTTTCCTGGTTACAGATGCAGACGTCGGGAACAGGCTTCAGAAAGGAAAACTTACGACATCTTCTGGATCCGGAAAATAAATTTTTTAAAAGGACTGAAAGTTGTTTATTAACGGTAAGTTTTATACTATTTGCAGATTTGTCTCTTATTATATTATCAAAACAAGAGGTTTTTACCATTATATAGTTACGCATTGTTAACATTGATAATTTTCTATTTTTGTCACTATTCTCCTCTCCATTTGCATTCTAAATAATTCTAATAGTTTTTTACCTAAAGCACAAAGGCACCTAAAAATGTTTCTTTAATATCACGCTTCAAACTTTGCCCCTGCTATTGCTCCTTCTACTATTTGTTTAGGAGACTTGTGTACGTAGTTACCTGCTTTTCCTTTGAAGGGGCGGAATCTACCATGACATATTAAGTGTAAAACTATCTAATATTTGATTTATTTATTATAAATGAGGTTTCACATAAACAAATTTCAGTTACCAGATTTGTAATACAAGATTTTACAAGGAACTAATTATTAAACCCATTTTATTATTGGTCACAATATAAATCTTCAACTCACAGTTTTCCATTTCATAAAACTTTCTTTTATGTCTAACAATATGATTGAAATTATAAACACATTTTGCTGGTTACAGATGCAGACGTCGGGAACAGGCTTCTGAAAGGAAAACCTGCGACAATTTCTAGAGCCGGAAAATCATATTTTATAAATGACCAAAATTACTTATAAAGGTAAGTCTTGTACTATTTGTAAGATTGTACAACTACCCCTAATAAGTACAGCTGAGATCATAAATCTAAAGTTGTGGGCATTTCGGTCCCCAAAGAATGTTATTTGTCATCCCTTGATGTTACAACTTTATTCACTAAACCTCCTGCATGTTTAGCTACTAATAGTTTAAAAACTTTATTTAAGAATTTAATAAAAGAACTCACTAAGTTTAATGATGGCTTTCTGGAATTAGTTACAATTTTACCTAATATTGCTTACTTTCAGTTAGCAATAGACTTTACAAACAAATTGTAGGCTCTCCTATGGGATCTAACACATAGCCTATATAATCCAATAGGGAATGGGCGATCTATAATATTTGGGAAAAGTAAAACACATTAAAGTCTATATTATAAGCTTGCCTGCGATATTTTTACTGCTGTTCCTACGAAACGAACGCGTAATGCAGTCGGTTTATTTAATACTTATGAATAAATATAAAATTTGGGATTGGAATAGAACTAATACTTGTTAAAGGTGTTTTTAAATATATGTTATAAGGGATAAGTGGATTTTACATTTCTAGGACTGCTGAATGCATGATTTTCAGTTTTTAAACCGTCATATATCTGGAGATATTCAACCCAACAAGAAGTTTCTTATACGGAACTAAAGAAGAAATCTTGTATTTTCATCCGCTGCTTTCATTTTAAAATCGTATACAGTTTTGTATCTGCTACTATTATCTTCTACAGTTTAACAATCATTGGGACATTGAGTAGTGTTCGACTTTGGTTAATGTGAAGGGGGAATTTTCACAGTCAGTTTTACCAACATTTCGATGAAATATCAGATTTTTTATATATACGTTGCAGAATGTAATGTGAAATGACATGGTGCTAATAGTTACCTAATAGTATTTCCTTTCAAATACCTTGTTATTGAGTCTCAAGAAGGAACAATTTGCACCTCTTCTTCTGCTGCCTACTCGAAACTGAAAAGGTATGTAATCAAATTAGTACTTCCGTTTGGGGCTAAGCTGCAACACTGGAGATGTGCCCCTGCGTCACCTGAAACAAACCTGTGAAGCAGAATCTATTATTATGTATATTTATATTGTTGTCTTATGGTTAGAACTAAGTGGTCAGTAGGGTTCAGCAGCTATCTGTGTGTGTTGTGGGTGGGGTCTGATCTACCCAGTGAGGGAGTGAGTGTGGATGTTGTATGTGCGTGAGTCTATTTGTAGAACCTTGTTGCTAAGTGTCGGTGGTGTTGTTTGATGAAAGGTACTCTCATCGCTTTCTCCGTTTATCTGTGTTGTGTGGTGATGGGGTCTGGTCCAGGAGCTTTCCTGCAGTTTGTTTATCAAATCCTTACGGTTTGACAGGTATGAGCTAGCTAGCTGTATAAGCCCGTTTGGAAATCTATACCAGCGTACTTACGGTGAACTATTGCAAGCAAGAAGGCTTTATGCAGCACGGAGTCGAATCCTAACAGTTTTTTTTAGCAAATTACTCATAAACCACTTTGACTTTTCTCCTTCGTTTGGTATAACACTCATATAGTTTTCATCTTATTCTCTCAACACTCAATAACCATCTTTATAATAAAGTGACTTACACCACTAATTTATTTCTGGGACTCGTATGGTATAAGAATAATCTTATTGTGTTAAATATCTGTAGACAAATTTCTGTAGTGACACGTGCCTATAGAAACAAATCGATTCCAGCGCAGGTTTATAAATTTTCATAGGTTAAAAGCGTCTGATTTTGCATTTCCTTATTCCATGATGCAAGGAATTCTTAAAAAAGTCATATCTCTGCACATATTTACCAAACTAGATGCTATGTATATTTAACAAAAGGAGAAAGTCTGTATTTTCATCCGATATTTTTCTCAATTCATTTTTCCTTGAAATGTTTTAAATAGCCCAACGTCTTCTGTAGCAGACAAAGCCAAACCGGTTCCCGCTGTTTTACAGGGAAAGCCACTGAATCTGTGCAATTGCCGGCATCTTAACTGTCCTTCTCTGTTATAAAACATTCAAGATATAGTAACTTAGATTTTAGTAACGAAATAAGAAGGGTACGGCGAAATAAGAAGGTAAGTAAGCGATGCGTCAACATGCACCCATACCGCTTCCCCAACTTACCTCCTCACGCTATCTTAGGTTGGAACTAATCTCGCTCTATACCAAAGCAAGTAAAAGTATGAAACAGCGGCTTGTTTTGTAGCTTGATAAAAGGCAAATGACGTGGTTTGTGCTTAAAGACTTAGACGTTAGAGCAATGGTGTTATAGAATAATACTTGTAGTCACAAATATTTACCTAATTTTTTGTAAAACAAACCATCCCAAACACTCACCAAACAACTATGAATCTAGGTCTCAGATTACGTCCACACTGATGTGTTACGTCGGGAAATACATCACCGAGCGGTCAGTGTTGTGAACTCATTAACATAGAATTTGAAGCAACAGCGCCAACTTACCCCTGTGACAATTAGCCCTGGTCTCCTACTTACAGGTTCTGCAACAATAACAAAGCCTTCATGGTTACAAAATAAGATAAGGGTACGTACCCATTGTTATTTATAAAGTCAGGTATATTGCGGACATGGAGAAGGTTTATCTGATACATCGCACCTTGCCATCTTCTATAAAATACTTTTTATAATGAAAACATTATATAGAAAGTTTAATTGTAAAAACATCGAGGTTTATTTTTACGTCCAAGCATTGTTTATACGGGAGCTGTACATTTTGGACGATTTACTTTTAAGGATTATACTAGCTAATATAAATATACCTACGTACTTCATAGAAAGTTATGTAAGGTTTGTCTAATACCGTAAACTTATATTATGAATGGTTGGTGGCTTAGATCTAAAGCTGATGGCATTTTGGACCCCAGTGAGTATTATTTCTCATCCATTGATGTGACATCTTTATTCAATAACAAAGGAACTCTCCAAGTTTTTCCATTTGTACTCATTATCACTTAGTTTTTAAACTTTCCTAATTTGTAAAGAAAAGTAATAAATTAAATAAATGTTTTTTTTTCATTATAGCACGTTTTTAAAGCTGACTAAAATGAATAAAATAATTTTTCATGGCCCTTCTACAATTGAGGGAGAATTGTTAGTGACTATGGATATATTTGTAATATTTGGTGAGGTAAATGTGGAGTGCTGCCAGTAAATAATACAAGTAGAGGATCCATGATGTAGGGCACTGACAATGAAATAAATTACAGTCAATGACATTTTTAATTCACTGAAATCGTCTGTCAATATTTTCGGATTCTCTACTAGTATTATTTACTGATATCCATAGCCACTAACAATTCTCGCTCAACATTGTAGAAGGGCCATGAAAAATTATTTTATACATTTTAGTCAATTTCAAAAGCGTGGTATACCGAAAAGACACTCATTTAATTTATTATTTTTCATTACAAATTAGAAAAAATTGAAAACTTAGTGATAATGAGTATAAATGAAAAAACTTAGAGAGTTCCTTTGTAATTTTAGTGGCTTTTTAGTCAGTTTTAAAAGCGTGGTATATTTAACTTTCTTAAAATGTTATTCATTTATTTTCTGCTGTTTTCTTATGTCCAGGTGACAAATATCAATCGATATTGTATATATAGATAAGACTCTGTCAGGGGCATATATAAGAGTAGTAGCACCTACTTGCGGCGTGCTTCGCTGGCAAAGTGAGCAGTTTCCTCTAGCTTGAGCAAGTCAAGGCACGTAATCGGCAAGGCGAGAAGAATCTGCGTCCCTTGTCTAACGGGACCTCGCTTGGTCCTTTCTTTTGCTATTATCTCCAAGGTCGATCTTACCCTGTTCTTCGGGATGTTTTATATCTCCCTTACGGCGTTTAAATGCATGTTTGACAGGGAAAACCAGGTCACTATTCACTATCACCTATCATGTGGTTATGATAGAAATACTTAAGGTTGCAATAAAACTTAATAGTTGTTTAAGGTTTTTATAGATATATGTTATACGAGATAAGAGTGGGTATATTATTAAAAATTAATTCGTTTAGGTAGAACACTTTTACAGGATGATATATTAAATAACGGTTTAGAAATTGTACGCGCTCATAGCTATAAAAACAGCCTGATATTACATTTCCAGAATTGACGAATGCAAGGTTTTTATTTACAAATTGTCACATCTCTGGAAATATTCAACCCAACAAGATGTTTCTTATACAAAACTAAAGAAGAAATCTTGTATTATCATCCGCGGTTGTCATTCTAAAAATATCTTTTACAGTTTGCAATATTTAAATATTTTTTATTTTCTCAAGTACCAGATTAACTATTTAATAAGGATATAAATATTTTATGTTAAACATATTTCAAAACAAAATATTACTCAGTTTAGTTTCCTTCTATTTTATCTCGTGATTTATCTACATTATGGCTGGGTTAGTTCCTAACTAATGCATTTCAACTATTAATTGTATGTGGTAGAAAAATGTTTAAAAATCATAGGTTTTTAAATGTAATGTTTAAAATAATACGTTCCAAAGAAACAGGATTTCACTTTTATTGCTTTGGCGATTCATTCGTTGTTGAAAACAATAGCATTAGATATGTGTATAAACTATCAAATCTTTTGGTGTCTTTATGCAAATAATAGGTTTTATATTTTATTAACCTTTAATATACAAATTTATATAAATTATGTACAATTATATAGGGCTAATGTTAATTATACACAATATAAAAGATATGAGTAATATAATAAGTAACCCAAGATCATATATGAAACCTTTCCTGAAAATCTGACGTTTTGGGTTAGACCATGATTTTAGAAATGACCTTAGCGTTTTGACCTGCTTCTTCTCGTGCGCCGGAGACTATGTGCCAGTAGCGCGACGAAGGACCCCCTTTGCCATCCCTATAGAGGATAAGAAATTACGCCCGTCGTCCTCCATTGGAAAACGTATATTGCGCATGCGTCGTATATAAATTTAGCTACCAAGATTGACCAATAAATAAGTGTTATTAATAAATGTTTTAGTTTTATTTGTGCCTGAGGTATTAGTTAAATACCAAATTAAAATGTTAGAAATATTTAAATGAAAAATAATCTAAAGCTTAAAGAATATCCTTTAATAAGGATAGAGGGTTGTTGAGTTTGCGTCCTAAAGTACAACAAAGCACGCATTTAGGTAACTTGACTGATTTGTGGGAATACTACACTCGAGTGGATATTTCCCTGTTGTTGATGTTCTTGGCCCCCGTTACCGAAATTCTGGAGGGGGGCGCTGAGCAATGTATTGGGCTTCTTATTCCTTGTCGTCTCAAAAATATAACTAGGTTATGAAGCTGTATGTAAATAAAATTGATTTTGAATCTCTTTATTGGTTTGTCTAGATTTACCGCAAAATAAACAGTACTGAAACTGAATCAGCTGTAGCTGCCTACTCGATCAGTTGTGACTTTTGATTGAGAAATCCTTTATTGTAGAGCAATATTTTCGCACATTTGGAATTGAGCTGCCTTAGACAACATTACTTTCCTTCAAGAAACGTTAGTAGGTAACCACCTCATCTCCCTTAGAACAAACTTTCCTTACCCATTCCCCTTCCCTGATCTTGCACCACCTGACGCCTACAATTGGGGAATAGTGAAGAAGAATTTCTGGAATGGTGAAAAATAACCACGTTTAACAACACCTCTTCACCAAAATGATGCAATATCTTCAAGTGTTGCCTCAAATTGACCGGAAGCCATATAGAACATGTTTATATCCGAATCTAACCGAAATAGCTTCTTTTTACTTGTATGAGTTTGTAAAACTATGTATATAAAATCTTACAACGCTTTTAGTGCGGTTTATTTTGACGCATACAGTATTTTATTTGCTTGGGATCATTATGTTTTTTAAATGTTTAATTGTTCTCAAATATTATTATTATGTTTTGATGACTGGTTCACCTTCATTGGCGCCCCTACCGACGGTTTAAAACACTTACATCGAACTCAAAATAATGCCCGTGGTGGATGGACCATTCCCGAATACGACCAGGTGTCATTTTCATGTTTATTTTGTACAATGTTATCAAGTTCTCCTGTAGGTTATTTTACGACCACTAAATAAGGTCAGAAAATCCTACCAAGTGCTCAGTTCTATCATTACTAACTACCATTTCAACTGAGGTCCTGGGAATCATTCCTTAGGTCGTGATAAGCGCTTCTGCTCCAGGTTGCCGCCAGTGCTTCGGTCACAAAGCCGTCCTCTGGCCGTATTAATGAAAGTGATTGGCCAAGCTTATATTACAGAAAATAATAAAATTATATCAATAATAATAATGGTAGGACAATCTAAATCTTTAAAAGTTATTCATAATTCTTGGGAGAGACGTTTTTTCGTTGATTTTTATTTTAAAGTGGAATAAGTGCGACTGCATTGGAGAAAATGTAATAAATAGTTATTTTGTTCTAATCGATTTCAACCAGACTTTGTTAAAATGACAATAACAATGATGTATTTCCAACATGTTCTTAAATTTATTTGATTCCGAATCAACTTTTTGTTGGCTTTGGTAGAATAATTAGTGATTATTATACTGCAGTTTCTCAAATGTGAAAGGATTCAATATATTAAACTTTTTTTACAGATTGGATTTTCCTATGAACATAGAACAATTAATTGAACTGCTAACCTATAATACAACCAAACTGTGTTGCCACATTCAATTCAATGTAATGTCTAGAGTAAACAAACTAAAGGAAGAATGTCGAGGCGGCCTCAGCTAACTAGAGTAACAAATTCTTATCGCTACGATCTAGACTTTGGACTGCAAAGGAATCGGGCAGTCAGCTGTGTTTCTTCGACCAGTGTTTATTTTATCATTTCTTACTCGATTAGATTTTAGTGTGTACAGCTTTTGTCCGATAGTTTTTAAATTGAAAGTTTGTTGAACAAGTGTAATTATTTTATAATAATTGCTGCAATTAGAGGGTTTTCATTATTGTTTTCTATTAAGGCAAGTATTTTACATTTACCATATAGGAAGGAATATTTAGATTTCACAAGTAACTTTGTCCTGTTAAAATCGCACAAAGAAGACAACGTGTAGTGCTGCTGAAACATGTATGTATAATTTTGTGTGATTTTATAACCAGATTGTACCCAATAATAATGCTATATGAATGATAATAAGTTCTCATGCGAGATTTAATATTAACTTTATATTTCTGCTGTTTATTAAACTCTTGAAGCATTTACCTTATATATGTACGCAAAAGTAATTTAGTAGCCTGGTGTTGCCATTTGTGATTCATGGATTTAGATTTTGGAAAAGCCTTAATTGGGCATTCTAGAAAATATCAGCCATCCATTTTTACAATCTACGCATTAATTTCAAACAGGTTCTGTGCAATTTTACACAGTTGTGATGAATAATCCTACATTTTGTGGTAAAGGTGTAGCGAATATAATGACATTTTGTGTAAATATTTCGTAAAACTAAACAACTGGTAAAAGTATGATTCGTTCTTAAATCCACGAGAAAATGTATGGATCGCATTGTCATGGAAGGTATTTTCTTTGGTTTTTTGTATTATATGTGAGTTTGTATGGAGCGCTTTAACTGGGTACATGGCACTCAGTTAAATGCTTCCCCCCTCTCACTTTGCCTCAAACACACACACTCACACGCACACACATTCGCACGCACATACATTCGCACGCACACACACTCGCACACACATACACTCGCACGCACATGCACACGCCCACGCACACGCACTGCGACGTGAATTTTTTCTTATTATCTATACTCGACTATTCTTATTTTATACTGTTTTATTTATCTACTCCTTACTATTTATATATTTCCTTCAATAACTCCATCTTTCCCTTCTTCTATTTCCCCTATTTTTCTTCAACCTTCGTTATTCACCTTTATTTATATATTATCCTCCGCCACTCTTCCTTACCTGGTAAGTATTAAGACCTACCATTCCTAATACGTAGTTGATCCTGTTCCTTATCCTATATCTCCCTAATACTTACCAGTTGCCCTGCAATGGTAGAATGACATATAAGGAATTTCGGTCAGTCAACCGAAGCCTGTAACATCCCTGTCTAGATCTCCTAGGAATGAATTCCTGGATTTCGTATGAAAAACCAATTAGCTGAGTATCTCCCTATACTAGTACAATACTCGGAGTGGGGTGTCTGCTATTTGAGGCGTTTGGTACATTGAAACCTTTTAGTAAGAAACTGTGAAACTGCGTGTCATTTAGCTAGACCATCACTAACGACCTCTAATTGGAAAATCAAATTTCTATTTATAAGGTGGTAAAGCATGCACACATTTACAGGCAATAATTATTTATTTAAATTAGTATCTTTACCCCTAAGACAACATCATAAAATAATTAGATTATATCTAGAATATCTGTAGTAAACTAATATCAATTAACGTATATTTGATGTTTAATTTGTTGAATAATTTATTTGTTTTAACTATTTAACCACCTTGGCTGGACTCTCTTTATAAAACAAATTAAAGTAACATTCTTCCTGCTTTTGCTTTAATTTTTTCTGAGTGGATTTTATATAATATGATAATAAACTTGAATTATATATATATGTGTGTGTGTGTGTGTGTGTGTGTATATATAATTTAGCATTTAATTTATATGAAATTCCCTCTTATAAATATTGAACCACTCTTATTCTTTACTTCTTACTCACTTCCCAATAAAGCCTTACTTACTCAAAAATAATATCATATATTTTTGTAATTTATAATTATCTTAGGATATTAAATAATTCTATCCCCATATATATAAATTTTATATATATTTGCTAAAATGTTATCATTTATGAAGTCAATATATATTAGATAATTTTATACTATAAATGTATAAGAATTTACTTGAAATATCTTTCTTTATATATCTTTTTATAGGTATAACCTTTATAATTTAAAATATAATAAATTTCTTTAATTTTATAAATGAAAAATTTGAAATGAATTTAAGTAAAGCCAAATCTGATCTCTAAATTAGTTTTTTTTTTTAATTTAACAAATTTACTCAACATTAATCTTTTACAAGCAAAGTTAAGGATGAATGGATTGGACTTGCCTTTGAAGGAAAACTACATTTTCAGTAGCGTGTTATTGCCAGCAAATGGATGCTGATCCCGTCCGGAATGGGTCAGCAATGTTCCATCCCTCTTTTGTGTTCTTGCGATGAGTCCCTCTTCTCCAATGAATTGGCTGCGTACTGCAATATCTTCTTCTTTCCGAATTTAATAATTACGAGTGAAACATATATTACAAAATTACCGGTTATCTGGTAATTTTAAAAACTTTATAGTTCCGTTCGTAATGGTTCTACTGCGGTTATTTTACATTGAAAAATTTGTACTAACAGTTTTTGTTCCTGGCAAGGCTAAGGATTAACTATTTAGCTCGCCAGGATGATGCCAAAGAAAATTAAAAACCAACACCTACTCCCCGGTTCTCTGGCTCGTATAACTCCAATGTGGCATAAAGAACGTTTTTCCCACTCATATCTCTATCTTCTTCGACTTTGATCTTTCCGATTAGTTTTTAAAATCTTTTAAAATGATTTGGCTTTACTGTAACAATTTGTTTTATAATTATTATTCCATTAGATATTTTACATTTTATTTGAATATTTTTTAAATAACTTTTTTTATTATTAACTTTTGGTTTTTAAGCCTTCAAACAGCATTTTTGCCCGAATGAGCACACGCACACGCACACTCACACGCACACGCACACGCACATGCGCACACATGCACACCAAACCACGTGGGATAAGAGGAAATTTAGTTTATAACTAGTTTTATTTCGTGGTTACAGTGCGCTACAGCAAACATTTCCATCATGTAAATATGTTACATTTGTTATTAAATTGCTAACGTACAGGCCTATTGGTTAAATGTGTGTGTAAAGGTTGTACTAATTGGCTATGACTGCCTTAAGCATGAAGCTTTGGGATATAGGTCCTTCGGGAAACCTGCAAAAGAATAACTCTGTTTGTGTTACAAAATACATTTGGTTTTGAAGGACCATTTAATATGAAAAGACGTATTTAACACCAGTGTGGGACATTTCCCAAAACCCCTTTAAAAAGAGTATAAAAATTAGGAAAAAAATTCACAAACCTAAAACTATGTATTTAGATAAAAAACAGAAAAGGACACTACAGTGGGTTTTATTGGAAATGTTTATATTTGTAGTTTACGCTCGATTTACTTGTGCAGAATAGGCTTATTTAGGAAGCGAATTGAATATTTATGTCTTGCGTTTGTACAATTGGAGGCATTTCAAAGTGAAAATTATTATTAAAAAAATCTAATGTAAAATATTTAATACCAAAGTTTTAGATAAAAATCTATTAGCGCTTTGGTCGTTTTATGTCAAACGTCAGTTTGAACAAACTTTGACCACTCCAAAGGATGAATAATAATTCTACCGATAACTTATGTAAAAAATATAAAAAACATTAGCTCAAAGATATTCTTTGCAGGAAAAATATAAAATGTTTATTAGATAACCATTGAAAGAATGTAGCCGTCCCCGATCAGTTTTTTTACGACCAGTAAATGTGTTAAGACAATCCTACCAAGTCCTCAGTTCCCTCCATAGTAACTACCACTTCTCCTGAGGTCCTGGGATCCTTCTTTAGGTCGTGTTAAGCGCTTCTGCTCCAGGTTGTCGCCAGCCTTTCGGCCACAAAGCCGTCCTCTGCCTGTAATAGTGAAAGTGATTGGTCAAGTTTAAATTACAAAAATAATAACATTTTATCAATTGCTGACTTAGCGAACTTCGTACCGTTTAAAAGTAATGGAATGGATTATTAACAGTAGCCTAACAGTAGAAAACCTGCAAAGGAATAATATTGTTTATATTAGAAAATGCATTTGGTTTTGAAGGACCATTCTGTGTGGAAATAATTATTTAACACTAGAATAGGGCATTACCCAAACCCTGTTTACAAAAGTGTATAAAAATTAGAAAAGATAAAACATAAACCTAAAACAATATGTTTAGATTTAAAAAAACAGAGAAGAACACTTCAGTGAATTTTATTAGAAATGTTACGTAATATCTTTCATGCTATACCTCTTTGTGTGTAAGATTTAGGAAGCGAATTAAATATTGATGTCTTACTTTTGTATAATTCGAGGGATTTTAACGGGAAAAGTTGTAACTGTTATTATCTAAGTTGTGATTATTATCTAAGTTAAACTATTTTTACCAAAATTTTAGATAGAATCTTGTTATAAAAGGGAACACGTTTACCCTATCTTTTTACTTTAAAATACTAGACTGCAGAGAGAACATCCCATAGTGTAATACTAAGCTATAGATGGAAACAATTGATGTTGTTATTACAATTGCAGACTAATGGAGAGTCAAACAGAGGATGAGTTGTGAAAGCCCTCCCAGAGCCCTTTCCCAAGGCCTCAAGAGCCCCCCAGCATCGTGCAGAGCGCAAAGGTGAGTTGATGGGTTGCTTATGTTTACCGTAGTGTACAAATAGTTGGGTGTTTGGTTGCATTGTGCTCTGCTATGTAAAGGTTTTAATGAAATAGAAGCAGAACAGATGTTGGTGTGGATGAAAATAATAAGATGAATTAAGCTAAGGTAAAATAATCCGAGAGTGCTGGTACGAAGACTGGCCAAAATTAAATCCATTTACGTCAGGTTTTGGCTATTAATTAACATAAAATAATTTGGATATACACCCAGATAAAATTGCCTGTTTCCTAGCCTAAAATATAGATTCCAGGAACAATGAATCTTTTCATGGAAATAATAATGTATCCTCAACGCGTGTTACCAGGCAACCATACTTCAGTCATTGTTAATATGTTTACAAGAAAATATTGTTATAATTTTACAAAAAATATATTTATATTATTTGCCGAATTTCCCGACTTTATATTTTGATTGATTCTATAGATGTGTTTTATTAGCTTAGTTTTTTAAAAATATTTCATAACCCAATATGCTCAAATAATTACATACAAAGCTGGATAAAAGGGTTTTACTTAATGACCTATATACACAAAACTTAGCACTCGAAGAAACCGTTCAATACACCGAAAAACATACACAGAGACAGACCACCAGTTTTACCCACGAACAAATAAACACCATAGACATCGAATGTAATATAAACGAATTAAGACCTAAATAAAATGACCTAAGTAAAGTTCTCAACCCAAAAAATAAAACTACAAACAATAGTTTGGACACAGAATCAGATTTACAAAGCTCAGATCCATTCACCATCAATACATTGGGCAAAAGATTGAATATAAAACGTCTATTATAAACAGGTTGTGGTAATTGGCTATGACTGCTTTAAGCATGAAGCTTTGGGATATAGGTCCTTGAGGAAACCTGCAAAAGAATAACATTTTTTGTGCTACAAAATACATTTGGTTTGGAAGGACCACTTAGTGTGAAAAGAAGTATTTAACACCAGTGTAGGACATTTCCCAAATATCTTGTTTAAAAAAGTGTTTACAAATTAGGAAAAAAATCACAAACCTAAAACTATGTATTTAGATATAAAAACATCTGTTTTTATCTAGATATAAAACATATTTAGATATTTAAACTATGTCTAAAACTATGTTTAGACATAAAACATTTTAGGTTTTATTGAAAATGCTTAGGTAATGTGTTACATGCTATATTTATTTGTGTGTAATATTTAGTAAACGAAATAAATATTAATCCCTTGCTTTTGTATAGTTCAAGGCTTATTAATGGCAAAATTTGTAATAAACAAATCTAAAGTAAAACATTGATTTCCAACATCCGATAAAATCTTATTAAAAACAGAAAAACCTACTATTTTCGTAAGGGATTTTATTTTAGGTACTAACCATAAAAGTGGGCTTCACATAGTGTAACACTAAGTTATAGATGGAAACAAATAATGTTGTTATTGCATTTGCAGACTATTGGTGGGCCAAGCAGAGGATGCCCCCCAGAGCGCCCCGGAAACTCCCAGGAGACCCCCGGACCCTCCCCGCACCCTAAACTGCAAGAAGGTGAGTTGATGGGTTGGTTCTGTTTACTGTAATGTACGAATAGTTGTGGGGATGAAAATAATAAGATGAAACAAGCAAAGGGAACATAATCCAAGAAATCTGGTACAAAGTCACCATAAATGAATAAAACTAATAACAACAAATAAAAATATACCTCTTTCATTCGTCGGGAATCAATTTCCAATTAGGCCAACCTTTGCAATAAATATAGTCAAAGCCTAAGGGTAAACCTTTGAAAAGAAAATGGTGCTTGTTTGGGAAACACAGTATTCAGTCATGGGCAGTAATATGTAGCTTTTAGTAGAGCAAGAACACCTCCAGATATTAAGATTCAAATAGAAAATCAATAAACCATGATGAAAATAGTTTCACAAAAACATTGTTTACCAAGAAATACTATTGTGATTCTAGTTTAAATTCTATTTGTATTTAAATCACATTAATAATATAATATTTAAACTTTTAGAATGTATTTAACAATAAGATTTTCATTTAGTTTTATCGCAATAAATAAGAAGTAGTATTTGCGGCTACAAGCCTCTATAGCTTTTATTCAATAATAAAATGAATACACATTCACGAAAAATATATTTAGCATAACAAACTCGTTTCGATGAAAACGAGTCGTCATCAACAATGCTCACAACCTACACTTTACTTTAATACCTCGTTATATAACGCTTGGGAAACGTGCAATGTTTGTTAAGATGACGACATCATCGAAAAGCGTATGCTTTATTACATCTATATATTTCAATAATTTTAGCATTATATAGTTTTAATTCAGAAATCTTGCTATTTATTATTTTATATTCCTAATTCACATAAAATATACTTTTAATATTATTAAATATCTACAATCAGATTTTTCCCTTAGTAAAGGTTTAACGTAAAACATGTATCGTTCGCGTTGGGATGGTTCATGGTTTGTGCTCTGGCTCGCTTGACCGCCTTTATCTTGCCTATCTCTTTACTGTTATTATATACAAATTTTCTCTCTTGAGCCAATAGGTGTCGATTGACACAACTCCTGCCACAACCAGCACAGGTGCCGACGGAACAGTACGGTAGGCGCTCGCTATTCTTAGCGCTCCCATTCGTTGAATCGTATCGAGTCTGGTACGGTACTTCTGTACCTTCAAAGTGTCTGCCCAGATTTCAGCACCGTATAGCATGATGAATTGCACCGTAGACCATAGGAGTCGTCTCCTGCTTGACCTTGGGCCACCGATGTTAGCCATCAATCTTGCGAGTGACGAGGTCACAGCAGCAGCCTTATCACAGGTCATGCGAATATGTTCCCCGTACGTCAGTTTGTTCTCCAGCTTGACTCCTAAGTACTTCACCTCTCTCTTAGTGAAGAGCGTCTCCTGTCTCACAACCATTGGTACCACCATCGGCATCCTCCTTCCAGATAATAAAACTATCTCAGTCTTGGAAACGGCCATGACCTGATTCAGCCGTACCTGGGCCAACTCAGTGGTGCGAGCTGTAATGACAGCAGCAACATAATCGGCTTAGCCCACCGGATATGCACCTTCTGGCATTTCTAATCTCAGAAGACCATCATATGCCACATTCCACAGGTCTGGTCCCAGTACCGATCCTTGGGCTGCTCCAGCTCTGATTTCCTTTGTCTACTGTCTTCCGTCAGCAGTTCAGATCAGCCTCCGATCCCGCAGGTAGTCTCTGATCACGGCCAACAGATACCTTGGAACAAACAAAAATTCCGTTCCAGCGCCTCCATTATGGTCGACCATCGCACAGAGTTAAATGCGTTCTTCACATCTAACGTTACCAGCATAACAATAGGTCTGGCACCATGACACACAAGATCTCCCAATTTCCTGGCCTCTATTACCTGTTGGATCGCCGTTACTGTGGAATGCCCTTCCCTAAATCCGTGCTGGTTCTTGGTAAGGTCTCCTGCCGCTTGTATTGCCTTTTGTAGCCTCGGTCTTATTAATTTTTCCATTACCTTTCCCAATGTGTCCAGCATGCACAACGGTCTGTAAGATGATGGATCGTCAGAGGAGCCCTTCCCTTTATTTATGAGCAAAAGCCGCTGAGAAACCTTCCACTGTGATGCGAATATGCCTGACTTCAGACAGGCATTGTACATGTCCAGTAGAAGGCTTGGCTGTGCTCGAACCACCACCTTCAATACCTCTGGTGGGATTCCGTCTGGTCCTGGGGCTTTCCCATTTTTAATGACATCACGGCCGTGATCAGTTCTAATTCAGTGAACAAAGGAATATCACCGCTCCCACGTGGTTCTTCAGGAGAGATCAGACGCTGGTGATCGGAAAATAGTGCTTCCACAATTCGTCTCGTTGCGCTGGCGCTGAATGCCTGATCAGAGGATCCGCCGCTCAGCTTTCGTGTAACTATTTTATAGCCCATACCCCAGGGGTCTTCATTAATCTCTTCGCAAAGGGATCTCCAGCAACAATCCTTGCTCTGCCGGATTGCCAAAACAAGAGCCTTTTTTGCCTCCTTGTGCTCTAAGGCTAGAGCCGCTGCCTTAACCCCGCCACGAGATCGCTGTGCTTTCCGGCTAAGTTGAAGACATCTTCTTCTGAGATCGGCTATATCGTCGGTCCACCAATAGGCTTGCTGTCTTGCTTTGCGGATGCTCTTACGAGGCATTGACATTTGGCAGGCTTGTCGTATGACGTAGGTCACCTGTTTAACGGCACTTTCTATATCCCCTAAATTAAATAAATCTGGATAGGAGGCCGGATTATATTGCCACATGAAACAAAGTGCTTCCATCAACATTGCTCCATCCATATTTCCTACACTCCACTTTGGCTGGCATCGGATCCCAGAACGAGAAGTAATATACTCCTCTTCAATATCAAAAGATATATAATCATGATCACTCCCACAGTAGTCCAGGCGCACTCGTTAGTTCCTACAACTCCGCCCAAGGTTTTCCGATACCAGCGTCACATCTGGAATGCAGTATCCGTAACCGGGCCGATGATATGTCGGGGTACTACCAGTGTTTTGGATGTGAAGTCCCAGTCTGGCTGCCATTTCCAACAGAAGATTTCCTCTTCTATTTGTGCATTCCTCATTCTACCGCTCTGGCGTTGAAATCTCCGGCCATTATGATTTTTCCACCCATCACTCTCACTGAATCCTGGATATTATTCAATTTTTCCTGGTAAATGTTGATACTATCGTTTGGAGAGAAGTAGCGGCTGACGAATGTCAAGTCTCCACTTGTAATCCAAACATTGCCACATCCAGAGCCAGTCTTCCTTATCGGAAACTTCCGCAGGTCCGTAATCCAGATTACTGCCATTCCAGAGTCATCCTTGTGCCATGCTGATATCCCTTTATTACGGTACGGCTCGCTGATGATCGCTACGTCGATTCCTGTTTCCAGTACCAACTGATCGATCAATCCATCAGCAGCCCGACATCTGTTGAGGTTACCTTGCAGCACCTTCATGCAGGTTTGCCCTTGCCCTTTTTCAAAGCGTGAGCCTCTCGAAAAACTTTACAGGATCCCGATCCTGGCACATGGTTTAGCGGGACAACCTTGTAGCCCTTTTCAGTACAAAGGATAGAAATTGCTTCTGTCTTCCATTGTGCCGCCTTGTGGTCTCTGTGTCCACACTTTCAGCACATGTCGCTTCTATCAGTACCCTTGCAGTCGCTTCTTACGTGACCATATTGGAGACATCTGTAGCTGCGATGAACCTCGACTCTTCGTCTAATTCTAGCAGACACCCATCCTACTTTAACTTTGCCTTTCTTTAGGATTTTGATGCCCTGTGCCTCTTCTAGCTCTACAATTACCAGACAATGTTCTCTACGGTTAGGGCCAAGAATGGAGACCTTTATCTCCCCTTCAACCTCTTCCCGGTCAAGGGCCTCTTTAACCTCCTCTTCAGAAGTGTATGAGTCAAGGTCCAGAATCGCGAGCCTCATCGTCGGGTTCAAGCTAAGGATCAAGCTCCGATCGCCGTTTCGATGGCAGTTTGGAGCGCTGTCTGGTCTCTGCAACTATTGAGTTCCAGCAAAACTCCACCCTCCCTCGTTTTCCTGATGCCGCGAATCACCGCATCACTGTCTTCTGACCGCACATCTTTCCTTATCGCACATAGGATTTCCGCATAGCTCTTTCCAGCGGAAACTTTAATAACCAAGGCGTTCCCACTTGGTCTTACCTCTTTCTTCGCCTTATTGGACAATCGGCTGTCTTGCTGCCGTATGATAGGCGTCAGCACGCGCTGCTGCGTCTCTGGTACTTTCTTTGCCTTGCCCGTCTTCTTACTGGCCACTATATTCCATTTCTCGGTTTTTGCCGATTCCTGGATGTTAGTATCCATCGCCTCCTGGCTGTTCGTTGACTCCCTCAGGCGCTTTCGTGGAGGTAGGTTTCGTCTACCAGGGCTACTCCCTACAGGCACACATGCCCTCTCTGCTAGAGTCCAGATTGCATTCTGTCGTGAAATTCTACAGGCTCGAAGCACCTCTAGACCATCCTCTAGTTTGACGAGTCCATTCTTGATAGCCATGTTCACATTTTTCTGTTTTGCAAAGATTCCGCTACCTTACTACTCTCCAAGGTTCTTGTTAAAGGTGGAGTCCTTATTGTGCTCGTGCTTTTCCTAAACGGTTCTTTTTCTTTTTCTTCACTTGTAGCTTGCGTCAGGGCCAAGTATTCCACCCTTTTCGAAGAATTGCAGTCATGGGCTAACGACCCAGGTGTGGCCTGCTCAGTCACCTCCACCTGTGCCGGTACTGGGGATCCAAATCCCTGCACCGTAAAAGATATCTCCTTCTCACTACTCATATTTGGTTTATTTTCGCGGTTCCCTCCCCTATCTTGTTTTGGTTCACCCTGGATATTTCACTAGTACCCGAAGTACAAGCACAACGAGCGTTCCCCTATCCACCACCTGGGGAGGCGCCCGATAGCAGACAAGCAACTGCCACGGGTCTATTATTATTATTACTATTACTATGAATATTACTATTAAACTGTTTTGTAACTATGTAACAAGATTGTATTAAAATTATTGAAAAAATAAAAAACATTATATATTTTCTGACGTTTTATTTCAAAATTTCCCCTTATTGTGTCTGATAAGTGATTTTTAATTTTATTTGTTTCTTAAGGAATGATGTGAACGTCATTGGTGGTCAAACATTTCTTTATATATCGTAATAATATGTTCAACCAAAATGATATATAAAGAGGTATAGCATAGACCACTTTACGTATTATATGCTCCTGATACTTTGAAGCGAAGTTTAGATTTATCAAAACTCGCCCAAAAGTGTTAGTCGAATAAATATGTTATATTCAACAACCTCTTTTCTCAATATATTCTCCTGATACTTCGTGGTGAGAGTTTTTAAAAATTTTACTTTGAGAAAGTATCAGGTGAATATGAGATGATAAAAGCTATATCATCAACCTCTTGTAATATTATAGTCTCCTGATACTTAATGTTTAAGAATTTTAAAATTTTACTTACACAATGTAACAGGTGAATATGAGAGGTTAGGAAGTGTACGTCAACCTCTTGTAACATTATAGTCTCCTGATCCTTTGGTGTGTTGCATAAAGTGTCAAAATGTATCATGAGCATTAAATATATGAAAAGGTAGCCGGTATTGTTATTCCCCGCCCAGAAATGTAGGCGTTATTGGTATGCCCCGCCCAGTCAACCCACCCAGTACGTGCTGCCATCTGGTGTTAGAAAAATTAACTATATGTAAGAGAACCTTGTATGTGCTGCTACCTGGTTGTAGAAAAATAACTATATATAAAAGAACCTTGTACGTGCTGCTATCTTTACTTGTGTAATCGAACTATCTTTAGTTCTTAAGAAATGGAACATAAATAAACCATTGTGTTTCAAATGGAAAATAAATGAAACAATTTCTGCACATATTTCTGCTTTTATTTTCAAATTTTATTAATATACTGAAAATACATATTATATACAAATATTTACAGGTTGTAAAATATTTTAAATAGCAGTTAATTTATACAATAATATAAGTTACATAATACATTATCCTAACTTGAAGCCTAAACACCCTGATATCGACGCCAGCTGTGCTCAGTTTCTCAAAATCGTTCTGGAACAAAAAATATAAATAATTAGCATTTTATTAAACACACAAGTTCAATACCAATTAGTGTGTAGTGTATTTGTTGTGGTTAGATGTTTTATTTCATTATTGTTCTTATTTTTAAATAAATACAGTACAAACCTTCAAATAAATATTTATATGACAAAAAGCGTCCCTATCCTATGCAGCACAACTATAAAATTTAATTATCAAGTTAAACTTAGATTACTTCCAATTTGGCGATCTGGAACTTCTAGGCCGTCTCAAATGTGCTGCCAAGGGGCCGTTGCTGCGACACAAAAGGAGGTGCAAACAACGCTGATCATTTAGGCAATCATCGTGTTGGTACAGTTGCCAGGTCCTGCAAGGTTCTGCCACAGGTCTGCTGCTGCGACACACAAGCCGTTGCAAACAACGCTGATTCTTTAGGCACTTATCTTGTTGCTGTGGTTGCCAGGTCCTGCAGTGTTCTGCCACAGGTCCAATGCTGCGACACACAAGGGGTTGGAAACAACGCTGAGCTTTTAGGCTCTTAGCGTTTTGATACGGTCGCTAGTTCCTGGAAGGTGCGGTCACAGGTCCACTGCTACGACACACAAGACGTTGCAAACAACGCTGAGCCTTTAGGCACTCATCGTGTTGCTACGGTTGTCAGATCCTGCAGTGTTCTGCCACAGGTCAACTGCTGCGACACACAAGACGTTGCAAACAAAGTAGAGCCTTAAGGCACTCATCACGGTAATACGATCTCTAGGCAATGCAAGATGCTGCCACGGATCCGCTTTTGCGACATACAAGAAGTTGCAAACACTGCTGAGCATTTAGGAACTCATCGCGTTGATACGGTCACCAGGTCCTGCAAGGTGCGGTCACAGGTCCGCTGCAGTGACATACAAGGAGTTGCAAACACTTCTGAGCCTTCAAGCATCCATCTTGGTCTTACGTTTGCCAGGTCCTGCAAGGTTCTGCCACAGGTCCACTGCTGCGACACACAAGACGTTGAAAACAACGCTGATTCTTTAGGCACTCATCGTGTTGCTACGGTTTCCAGGTCCTGCAAGGGTCTGCCACAGGTCCACTGCTGCGACACACAAGGGGTTGCAAACAACTCTGAGCTCTTAGGCACTAATAGAATTGATACTGTAGTAAGGTCCTCGAAGGTGCGGCCACAGGTCCACTGCTACGACACACAAGACGTTGCAAACAACGCTGAGCCTTTAGGCATTCATCGTGCTTATCAGGTCGCCAGAACCTCCAAAGTTCTGCCACATGTCCTCTGCTGCGACACCAAGTGGTTGAAAACAACGCTGAGCCTTTAGGCACTCATCGTGTTAATACGATCTCTAGTCCCAGGATGGTGCGGCGACAGGTCCGCTGCTGCGACATACAAGGAATTGCAAACACGTCTGAGCCTTTAAGCATCCATCTTGGTCTTACGGTAGCCAGGTCCTGCAAGGTTCTGCCACAGGTCCACTTCTGCGACACACAAGGAGTTGGAAACAACGCTGAGCCTTTAGGCACTCATCGTGTTCATACGATCTCTAGGCCCTGCAAGGTGCTGCCACAGGTTCGCTGCTGCGACATACAAGGAGTTGCAAACACGGCTGAGCCATTAAGCATCTATCTTGGTTATGGACCGCCCTAATCACTAGACGAGAAGACGACATCGCGTTGTAAATGTTTACAGGCCCTTCACAGAGTTTAGACGAAATCTGACTCTCTTAGGGGGCTACCAGATAGACCTAAGTGTAGTCAAAGAGTTATCCAATGTAACGCTATTATTGAATGCCAGCCGTACTTGGCGACGGTGCTTACAGACAGGCAATCACAGAATCAGAATCGAGGGAACGTCAAAGAAATCCACCCTTTGCGGTAAATACAAATCGCTTTCTGTGCATAGTTACATCTGTGGTGCTGAGGCAATCTAAAGAAATATCGAGAGAAATGTTTTTGATTCAAGATGTAAAAGTGTCAGACCATTAAAATTCCTACATTATTTACATTTCCATAATAAGTCTTACATCCTCAATGCACTAACACCTTCTTCTGGTGTCCAAGTTGATATATTAATTTCTCGAGCAAGGATCAAGATAAGATAGCTTAGTTAGATTCATAATAAAGCTTGAGGGCTAAAGACGGTGGGAAAATTATCAGGCACGTCCAACATCACATGGGCTTCGCCCCATTGTCTTGATAGATCCAATGATTTTCTAATGGAAATATCTCTATATTGGGTTTATTATTACGTAAGTCGGTAAGTGATTAATAAATATGAATATGTGTTCTGGACTGGTAAATGGAGTTAGACTAATACATTCTGAAAGCTATGTTTGAAAAATCATTATACTTGGAAATAGTTACTGGCACAAACAAACGCTAAGCAGTATTTCCTCTAAGAATAAAACTAATAACAACAAATAAAAATATAGATCTTTCATTCGTCGGGAATCAATTTCCAACTAGGCCAACCTTTGCAATAAATATAGTCAAAGCCTAAGGGTAAACCTTTGAAAAGAAAATTGTGCTTGTTTGGGAAACACAGTATTCAGTCATGGGCAGTAATATGTAGCTTTTAGTAGAGCAAGAACAGATATTAAGATTCAAATAGAAAATCAATAAACCATGATGAAAATAGTTTCACAAAAACATTGTTTACCAAGAAATACTATTGTGATTCTAGTTTAAATTCTATTTGTATTTAAATCACATTAATAATATAATATTTAAACTTTTAGAATGTATTTAACAATAAGATTTTCATTTAGTTTTATCGCAATAAATAAGAAGTAGTATTTGCGGCTACAAGCCTCTATAGCTTTTATTCAATAATAAAATGAATACACATTCACGAAAAATATATTTAGCATAACAAACTCGTTTCGATGAAAACGAGTCGTCATCAACAATGCTCACAACCTACACTTTACTTTAATACCTCGTTATATAACGCTTGGGAAACGTGCAATGTTTTTTAAGATGACGACATCATCGAAACGCGTATGCTTTATTACATCTATATATTTCAATAATTTTAGCATTATATAGTTTTAATTCAGAAATCTTGCTATTTATTATTTTATATTCCTAATTCACATAAAATATACTTTTAATATTATTAAATATCTACAATCAGATTTTTCCCTTAGTAAAGGTTTAACGTAAAACATGTATCGTTCGCGTTAGGATGAGGCGCTTTAACTGTTTAGTTTCCACCCAAAATATTTCTTCTAAAACAATGGGAAACTAATGAATGACTTCATATCAACAATAGACATCACCTGAGTCGATTTGGTAGACCCAAGACCTTTGGCTGTGAGGAGACCTTTCTGGGATTTAGTTTCGCCCTGGAAAACAACAACAGTATATCTGTTATACATTTTAAAACTGTAACTTATCCATTCTTCGTCTACAAAACTATATATATATATATATATATATATATATATATATATATATATATATATAGAATAGTGTTTGTACGTATGTATGCGCCTAAATACCCCATTATCTCACAGACGGCTGGTCTAAGCCACTTTACAATATTACAGCATATAACATACACATATTTACTTTCATAAACTTATGATATACACCCTGATACTTTCATAAACTTATGTTTAGAGAAAGTTGTTTTAAAAATCGTATAGTCTAAAATTTACATTAGAAATTTACACATTTAAAAAGTTACATTTTATATAATATGTAGGGAATTAAATTTAAAATAACAGGGTTTAAATGCAACTACCTAAATGTAGAATAACTGGTAAAAATTCCATTGTGATATCTTTAGCATTATCTGAGATAATGGGACAAACATAACTGCAAACAACATGCGTTTTATAGGGAGATACGTCTCCCCTAGACAATTATATTTATGAATAAATAGGACGGTTAGAATTAAAGGCCATTGGGTGTAGAGTTCTATTAGGATTTTGCAAATAAAATATAGGCCTCAAGAAACTTACATTCAGTTTTAAAGAAAATACAGTTAAATTTATGTGGCAATTTAAACAAATAATGAAACATTAAATTTACTAACTTAATAAAGACAGTTCTCAATAATTCCCAGTTATATTAAAATAAACATACATCGCACTCACGTTCAGTTATTTACAGTTATTTGTGAATCAGAAAATATAACCTTAAAATAGAAAAACTCTGACGACTAAAACAGCTGACTAGGATAATTCATTGTTGGCCTGTTGATTAAACAATGGATGAGAACTTTGTTTAGCTGTGGCAGGATAACGTATGGAAAAAGTGTCTGTATGTTTGTTGTTCTGCAGGAAGTATTGTTGTACGATGTGATGAAGGAATATTTCAGGTAGACTGTCTGAGATGTGGAATCCCATTGGGAGGCAGGCCATCGTTTTATGGGTAGAATTTATGTTATGAGTTTGGTGAAGAAGATATCTTGGGTGAGTTTCCTGGAGTTGCGATTGTGTTGAGGATCAGGGCTAAGTTATTGCATCCGTATGTTTGCTTGTTATAGTTCATGTTGTCTCTGATACGTTTGTCTATGTATTTGCCTGGCTTGTATGAAGGTGCCGATGTCACCGGTGAGTTAATGGGCCATTGGCTGTGTTTTGTTTGTGGATTATAGGTAATGCGTTAAGTATTGGTTCTTGGAGTTTTATTTGTTTGTAGTATTCCTTTTGTACTGGTCTCATCGGTACATTTTTATGTTTGTTTAACATTTTTGCGTTAGGACTAAAATGGAGTTAGGTTGTGTTGTTTCTGTCTTGAATTTATTATTTTGTTGTCAATTTGTTGTTGGTGCATTATTACTATAGATCTGCCTTTATCTGTTTTAAAATATTGGGGTTAGTTGGTCGAGATTTGTTTGATGGGTTTAAGAACTGTGTGTTTAATAGTTGTACTTGGTTTAGTCTTTAATGTGTTTATGTTGGACATTTTGTTTTCAATGTCTTGCCCAATGTATTCATGGTGAATGGGTCCTGTGCTTTGTATTGCTGTTTCTGTGTACAAACGTATGTTTTGTGTTGCATTACTTGGAGTGAAGCTGTATTTAAGTCCTTTGTTTAAGTCTGTTTTGTTTGAGTTGATAGTTTTGCTTATGTCTGATGCTCTGTTTTTGTCTTTTGTGTATTGGGCGGTTTCTCCGAGTACTAATAGCAAAGTAGAAACGATTATGTTAAATTATTGCTAATATAGGTCACTAAGCAATACCCATACAGCCAACTTTACATGTAATTATTTGAGCATTTCACGAAAACACATCTTTAAAATCAATCAAAAATATAGTCGGGAAATTCAGCCAATAATATAAAAATATTTATTGTAAAAATATAAGAATAATTTCTTGTAAAGCTATTGTCAATAAATGAATTGGGGTTGCCTGGAGTCATGCGTTAAGGTTACATTATTGTTTCCAGGCAATAGGAGGGAGAGATTCATTGTTCCTGGAAATTAGGTTTGTCACTAGAGAAAAATGTATTTTTATCTGGGTGTATATCCAAATTATTTTATGTTTAATAACAGCATAAACCTGACGTAAATGAATTTATTTTTGCCAAACTTTGTACCAGGTTTCTTGGATTATTTTCACTTTGCTTGTTTCATCTTATTATTTACATCCTCTCTAACATCTGTACGGCCTCTAAAGCATTAAAAGCCTTTACATAGCAGAACACATAGCAACCAAACACCCAACAATTCCTACATTACAGCAAACATGAGAAACCCATCAACTTACTTTTAACAAATGCATGATGCCGATCTTTATAAATTATGATTTTCCGTTTCCGGTAGTTGTCCCATGTTTTCCTTTCAGACGTCGACTCCCGACTTGTGCATGTGTAACCTGGAAAATGTTTTTATAATTTCAATCATGTCGTTATCTATAAAAGAACATTATCAAACATAGCAATGGTAATAAAGATACGTTTGTATTCTACAAAACTACAAGGTTCTATGAAGTAATTAGAAACAATATTGGTGCTGAGACACAAATTTTACATTATTTCTATAATTACGAACCTAGGAGCGACCCTAAGCGAGTTGTGGAGATAAGAAATATAATTCTCTAGTTTTTAATTATAAAGTGACACAACTATTATAAACTAATTGCAATTGTACAATAAACTTTTAATTTAAAAACCATCAGACAAAATACGAAATCCACTAAATTCTTCATAGTTCTAATCGAGTAAGAAATGATAAAACAAACGCACTTGTTAAATAAACACAGCTGCCAGCCCGATTCCTTTGCAGTCCAAAGTCTGTATCGATGCGATAAGAATTTGTTACTCTAGTTGGCTGTGGCTGCCTCGACATTCTTCCTTTAGTTTGTTTATTCCAGACATTACATTGAAATGAATGTGGCAACACAGCTGGGTTGTATTTTAAGCTTACAGTTCAGCTTATTTTCGTCATTTTATAATTGACAAATTCAATCTGTAAAAAAAAGATTTATATATATCGAATCCAGTTACATTCGTGAAACTGAAGTAATATAACCATTAATTATTCTACCAGAGCTAACAGACATTTGGTTCAGAATCGATTATATTAAAGAACATGTTGGAAAGACATCATTTTTATTGACATTTAAACAAAGTCTGGATGAAATCGATTTTGAATAAAATAAATATTTTTTACATTTCCTCCAAATCAGTCACACATATTGCACTTTAAAATAAAATTCAACGAAAATCGTTTCTTTCCCAAGAATTATGATTAATTGTGCACTTTTTAGATTGTGCTACTATGATTATTATTATAACTGATAAAATTGTACTATTTTCTGTAATTTTAATTAGGCCAATCAGTTTCACTATTACGGCCAGAAACACAATAGAAACACAATGTGACCAAAGCTCTGGCGACAACCTGGAGCAGAAGCGCTTAGCATGACCTAAAGAAGGATTCCCAGGACCTCAGGAGAAATGGTAGTTAGTAATGAGAGAACTGAGCACTATGTAGGATATTCTGTCCATATTTATTGGCCGATAAAGAACTAGGGGACTGTTACATTCTTTCAAATGTTATCGAACACAATTTGTATTTCAAGGAATATACAAGGAATAACCTCAATAGCAGAATAAAAATTGTACAATATCAATATAAAAATTGCACCTCGTCGAATTCGGGATCCATCCACCACGGGGAATATTAGAGTACGATGTAAGTGTTCTAAACAGTCGGTAGGGGCGCCAATGACGGTGGTTTCATAATTTAACTCATGACATTTTCTGTATTATATTTACTTTAGAAAACATAATACTATTAATTGATAATAATATCTGAAAACAACTAAACGTTGAACAAACATAATAATACCAAAAATTATACATCGTATGCGCCAAAATAAACTGAAACAATAATACTCACGATTCAATGTGCATTATCAATAATTATCAAGAATAATATAAGATATAAAAGCGTAAAAATACATCCATATCTGTAACTAAACAGTTTGTTCAAACCCGAGTGAAAGAATAGTAAAAGAGAACTAAATTCATCTGCAGCAATTTTTAATTTAACAAAACCTATTTTAATAATGGGTAATGAACATCCACACAAACATTTTACATGGTTAAACATGCTCTTTAACCAGTTTAGTGAGTGTTATGATTTCATGGGTGAGTTTTTGTGGAGTTTTGTTTGTTGTGAGCAAGTATTTTAGTATTTGAAGTGTTTGTTCAATGGTTGCAATGTAGGCGGTAAGCAATCGGGAGCACCCTTGCGTAATGAAATGTGGGGCCCCCTTTAATAAAATGCGTATCAAACAGATTTCTAAGATGCAAATCCTATAATATTTTCACTTATTAAGCCTAATTCTTCACTCGTCGTCCGTAACCGAAAAAACTATATAACGTTAACGCAATAAACAGCATAATGACGTAAATAAGGCGTTGATTAAATTGTGCGACAACGTCATCATTATCGTTTTTCATCATTTATTTTAAGAAATTGCCTATAATTTATTTAGTATGGAAAACATAATAATAGTATTTGAGAACAACTAAAGGGTGAAAAAACATAATAATTCTAAACAAATGAAATACCGTTTGCGCCAAAATAAACAGTACTGAAACAGTTGTAAGATTTTATTTTATTTACATAGTTTTACAAACACATACAAAAAGCTAAATCGATTAGACTCCGATATAAACATGTTCTATATGGCCTCCGTTCAATTTGAAACAACACAACTGTTCTTGAAGATTTTGCATCAGTTTGGAGAAGAGGAGCTGTTTCATGCGCGTTATGCGCATGGTTACTTGTTACCATTCGATAAAACCTTCTTCTTTACTATTCCCCAATTGTAGGCGTCAGGTGGTGTAAGATCCAGGAAGTGGGCTGGGTAAGGAAAGTTTGTTCTAAGGGAGATGAGGCGGTTACTTGCTAAAGTTTCTTGAAAGAAAGCAATGTTGTCTATGGCAGTCCAATTCTAAATAAGCAAAAATATTGCTCTACAATAAAGGATTTCTCAATCAACAATCGGCACAGCTGATAGAGAAGGCAGCTACAGCTGATTCAGTTTCAGTACTGTTTATTTTGGCATATACGGAAAATCTAGACTAACCAATAAAGTAACAATATTAATTTTATTAACATTCTTCTTCATAACTTTTCTTTTTTGAGATGACAAGGAATAAGAAGCCCAATACATTACTCAGCGGCCGCCAAGAATTCCTTAAAGGGGGGCCAAGAACATCAACAACAGGGAAGGGTACATAAACTCGGATGCAATATTCCCACAAATCGGTCAAGTTACTCCAGTGTAGACTTATTTTTGCTTGAAGTTGCAAACTCAACAACTGTATTTTTAAGATATAGCATGTATTCCTGAAGCTTTTATTATTGATGCATTTAAATATATTTAGCATTTTAATTTAGTATTTAACTAATGCTTCTAATACTTCAGGCACAAATAAAAGTAAAATATGTTTTATTAACACTTATTTATTGGTAAATTTTCGTCTTTAAGTTTATATACGGCGCAGGCGCATTATACGTTTTCCAATAAGGATTACATTTCCTCAATAGGGATGACCACGAGGTCCCCTACGGTGTGTCACTGACATAACTACCAACTTAATAGCTCCGTATATCCGTAGTCTAAACCCGGGTGCTTTGTCCCAGCTGGCGAGCAGCTCCAGTGGTGCGTAAGCTTTCAAGGTCTGTGCGATAAAGGACTATAAAGCAGTCACAACCCAAAGGGTCGAGGTGAAGCAGCAAACAAGCGTATCCACCAATTTGAATATTTCTTCATTCATATTTGATAAGGCATAAGGTTTTAGCATATGTATATAGGCTAACTTTCGTAGGCTTATATGTCCAGACTTTTTAAAGAATGTTGTGAGGGAGCGTAAATCTGGAAACTGGAGTTGTGATTATTGTTGTGAAAGCTATTAATTCCTACATATCTTGTACAAATTTCAAGTCTGTCCACAGGCTACATGTTATTTTAAAACTAACAACAGTGGATAGAAATACAGACTTTCTTCTTTCGTTTTGTATGAGAAACATCTTGTTGGATTAAATACGTACAGAGATATGAGTGTTTTAAAAAAACCAAAACATGGCCATATCAGGCGATGCAGAGATATGGCTTTGCATTGTCAAAACCTAGAAATGTAAAATCAGGTTGTATTTTTATCACATTAGACGCGTATAATTTCTAACCATCAAGATATCGAGCTCAAAATTTTATAAATCGTATCTTATTCATTGCTCACGGCCCGATGTACATATAAACTTATTTTAAAAACAATAGGTACAAGAAAAAGCAAAATTAAAAATTGTTCACCCCTTTATATAACTAAAAAGATGAAAAAACATTAAAGAATCAAATTTGGAAAATTTAAGCTTGATATCTTGTAACGGTTTAAGAGTTGTACGCGTTTAAATTGATAAAAACCGCCAGACTACATTTTCCGGTAAAGCTTTTTAAAATAGCCACAACTCTGCAAATATTTAACGCAACGAGATTTTCTTTATACCAAATGAATGGAAAGTCTGATTTTTAATTATTACTTCAAATTTTTAATAATATAATTACCAGCTTTTGAGTAGTTTTATATAGAAAACGAGTAACTTTTGAATTTGTACTGCATAAAGCATTTTTGTATCTAATAGTTCACAATAAATCCGCTTGACAACAGTACCTGACGATTCGTTGTAACAATAACTCACACAAAAATGTAAATAACTCAAACACTAGACATAATTCTGAATAGCAACTAACACCATCCTCTTCTACGCTACATACTGTATTTATCTTTGCATATAACAAAAAATCTGATTTTACCACGTTTTTATTAGTTCTCTTTCCGTCATATTTGTCTGTCTGTCAGGATGGAATATTGCAATCAAGTTTAAACTAAGTTCCCAATGAGCTAGAGACTTCACATTTTAAATATAGGTCATTATTAGATGAATATGACACATCCACTAGGTTTATTGTCTATACATTTGTTTAAACAATCGAATTTGGGAGATGAGCTAGACACTTGGAATTTTTCAAATATATGTAAGAACTGAATTTCTGAACTGAATAATGCCCTGATATTTCTTCTGTTACTGGTCCTAAAGATTCTTTAAACAAATCAAATTTGATTGAGGAGTTACAGACTTGAAGGTACATAATTGAAATTTTACTTACATTCAGGAATGGATGACAATGCAACATTCTCTCGCATTAAGTCTGCAACACGTTAGGTTTGCTAATGTGCACGTGTGTAGATGCAGTACTTGTGTACATCTACCTATGACGATGCCACATTTCCTAGCATTACGTTCGGGTAAACACATTAGACTTTCTTGTGTACACGAGTGTAGCAGCAACACTTGTGTGCAGAACTTGTGCACATGTACTAGTGTGCGCATGTGGGGTTTTTCGCCCCTAGTTTAACGCATAATTGCAATTTCCAGTGGATACACCACACTACACGTGCGTTTGGTGATAGCGAATAGTGCCCTGGCTTTTCCCCGGCATACTCGCATATAATAGTGGGCTGAGCGTGTGAGTTAATGTTGTGACAATCGTTACAAAGGTTAAAGTGACGGTTACACAACGGAAGAGCCGATTAGAGAAGAAACTTAGAGACTTTTTGTCTTTCATTGGAACCCTTTACACAGCAGAACACAATGCAACCAAACACCCAACTACTCGTACATTACAGCAAACATAAGCTACCCATCAACTCACCATTGGCAAATGCACGATGCCGATCTCTATAAATTATGATTTTCCTGTTCCGGTAGTTTTGTCGCATGTTTTCCTTTCAGAAGCCGGCTCCCGACTTGTGCATGTGTAACCTGGAAAATGTTTTTATAATTTCAATCATGTCGTTATCTATAACAGAACGTGATCAAACATAGCAATGGCAATAAAGATACGTTTGTATTCTACACAGCTACAGGGTTCTATGAAGTAATTAGAAACAATATTGGTGCTGAGACACAAATTGCTACAATTACAAACCTAGGACCGACCCTAAGCGCCTTGTGGAGATAGGAAATATAATTTCCTAATTTTATGGCATCTCAGCTGACTATATAGACTCCGCATCATCCAACCAGTCCATCTCTAGGAGGAGCAAACCTAAAGTGTGTTTGTAAGAGATAAGGAAGAGAGCAGAAATATAAAGATATAACCAATGCATGTTGCAACAATTATACTCCTTGCGTTCAAGCATTGCAACAAGCATATTTATTATTTATCACCATGCAAACTCAAAAACAAAAACATGAAATCAAACATAGTTTTGCCATTTAAATCATAAAAACAAAAACATTTCATAGAATCAAAATTACCTAGAAATCACCCCTAATTAATATTTTAAATAATGGAGAAAACCCACACATTTGAGAACCAAAATAAAAACTTCCAATATAGAGATTTTGCCAAACCAACATTAATTCCTAACAAGAAACACATACAAAGAAATCATTCACAAAATAAAATATCGCAAAACAAAAGAATAAACTCACGTATTTGGGAAAACAAAACTACATCTTGAATTGAACGACTTTCTAGAGTAGACATATTAACCAATTATTTTATTATAAGTTGAAGCAGACATGTATGGTGCCTACATAAATTTAGAAAAACATAAACTCCAGAAAAATTCAATTCAATTTGTATCATTTTTTGTTTCTAATTCCTTGCATCTTTAACCTGAAATTGAATTTAATTCCTACAACATATTTAGTTAGTCATAAAACTACCTCTTTATTAATTAACTCGAAATATATTTCTTGAAATCATACATAAATTTTTATACGTGCTTACATTTCTTTTATTTACCATTGCTTACCCATCTTTTTGATTCTGAGATTAAATCAAACATGGCGTCACAAAAGTGGGTTCTATTTCAGACCTTATCTATTTACACTTTATGAAAACTTATTTAGTTTTAAAATTCCTAATATTTTTAATTTTCCAAAATTGTTAAATTTAATTTTAACTTGCGTGGAAAATAGAGAAGCTAGTTGCAACCTTTATATTTGGTCACAGGAATTTCCCATGTAGGCTTAACACAGTAAACCTTTAGAAGCTCTTCTTGCCTAAACGTTTGTTGCTTTGGGAACTAAATAGGCCTACTATTTTATTTTACAATTATATTTTTTTAAACTATTTATTTATATTTCTTCTCTTCCTTTTATTAGTTCACATTCTCCTTATATTTAAACCTGTACGAATTTTCAACCCATAATAAAATACGTTTTTATCCATCCAACCACGTTTAAATACATTTTTAAAACCCATTATACAGTTGATGTTAATACAGTTCTTTTAAATATTTACTCAATAATTAAATTTTAAAAACTTGATGCTCCTGTCGGATTCGAACTCAATAACTCTACATGTTTGAAACCCAGTACCTTAACATTGAGCCGAGTCTCCCATAGATATAAATCTATTACTAGAGATATATAATGCAATTATTAGAGAAGGTTTCTTGCAATAGTGAAGCGTTACAAGAGGTAGATTGAATTACATGTTATAAGCCACAATGAGCTTCATAAATTAAAAACGAAAAAGAAAGTGCCTGAATAGTAACACAAACACAAATAATAGTACATCTTAAAATTGCAAGAAAATTAGCTTTTTATTTTGTCACTTAATATTGTGATTCTGTTATATATATAGGCAATATATATAAATTTAGATATGTTAATTGAAATTATAAAATAAAAATTAACTAAAATAAATTATTTCTTTGTTGACTTCAGTATGAGTTGACCTAATTTTTTTCTGCTACTTGTTTTAGTTTACAAAACAATGAATCAAATAATTTATTGACTGAAGCTCGTTTCGTAGCCAATGCCGTCTTCAACTCTTCGATGGCATCAGCTTGTAATAGGTATAACTCACTGATGATGTCATTATAAACGAAAGTTAATAAATTAATACTCGCGATTCAATTTGCATTTTTAATAATTATTAAGAGTAATATAAAATTTAAAAGCGTACAAATATATCCATATCTTTAACTAAACAGGTTTTTTCAATCGCGTGTAAAAGAAAACCAGCAGAATCATCTGCAGCAAATTTTCATTTAAAAAAAAGTGGTATAAAAGTAATATAAGATTTACGTAAAAATATACATCCATATCTTTAACAAAACAGTTCAAACGCCAGGAAAAATATATTTAAAAAGCAATTTTTAATTACACAAAAATGTTTTCAGAATGGTTAGTACACAAATACAAACACATTTTACACGAGAATTGGCTATTCTACGAATTAAATAATTTTTGCTTGTTCTAATAATTATACGTTATTAAGGAGTAATGGCAAATAATAGGTATAAATCGCCGCCAATCGCGGTAAAATTGGCGTCACGCTTCTGCAATACTGTATGACCTTATTACTTTATTTTTCATTAATAAAATAATAATTAATTTTATTACTGACATCTAGTTTGAGGCCAAATGTTAGGCTTTGGTGCATGATGTTGATGTAGTGTGTAGTTGTTTGATTTGATGTTTGCAGCCGTTGTGTAAAAGTAAAATGTCGTCTACATGGTAGTATATTATTTTGTCTCTATGTATGTGGTTCTGCAGGATAAATTGTTGTTGGATGTGGTGGAGGAATATTTCAGCCAGGCTGTCTGAGATGTGGAATCTCATTCCTAGACAATTCTTCGTTTTATAAATAGACTTTTCCGTCATGATTCTGGTGATTTCTTAGGTGAGTTTTTGTGGAGTTTTGTTTGTTGTCAGCATGTTTTCAAGTGTTTGAAGTGATTGGTTAATGGGTTTGTTGGGGTTGTAAGTTTTTTTTATGCCGAATGACGCTATATTGGAGTTGTGTGGGATACAGATGTCTTTACGTTTGTGGATCAGCCCATTGTCATTGAGTATGGATCTGTGGTTATTAACGTTTGTGTGAGTATAATATTACCAAAAACCTGACGTGAATGGATTAAATTTTTTCCAGACTTTGTACCAGCACACTTGGACTATTTTAGCCTAGCTTGTTTTATCTTATTATTGTCACTCTCACCAATATCTGTGCTGCTTTTATTTCATTAATAGCCTTTTCAAAGCAGAACACAATGCAATGAAAAACCCAACTATTCCTACATTACAGCAAAAATAAGCAACCCATTAACTCACCTTAGCGCAGTTCACGATTCGTGGGAGCTCTGGGGGGCTCCGAAGGGCTTCGAGGAGCCTTTAACAAAGTCATTCTCTCCTTGGCTCACCATTAATCTGCAAATGCAGTAAGAGCATTAATTGTCTCCATCTACAACTTTGTATTACGCTATGGGACGTTCACTTTGCTGGTTAGTATTATAAAATAAGTTTAAAACGTTTTTCTGTTTTTATTTAAAATATTGGAAGTCACAGTTTTGATTTAGACTTTTTATTCATATAAAATGCGGCTTTTTGTTCTGTTTTTTAAAAAACTTAAGTAATTCAGGTTACTAAGGTAAGCAGTTCTCTAATTTTGTATGACCACCATTTTGAAATGTCCGAGATTTTTCCGAACAAATTTTCTAATCTTTTTTAAAAAAAACTTGTGAACAGCTAAAAATTTGAGTTTGATGCGTTTATCAGATTTATAGAAATAAAAGTTTTAAAAAGACCCAGACAGATATGTAGAAGACTAAACAAGTAGGCTATATTAGAGTAGTTTATGGACACTCTGTACAGCATCCTGAACTATATCATTAGGTAGAATTATTATATGAAAATTAATTACTCAATTTTAGAGTCAAGTTCTTCTAATCAATAGTTACAAGGCAATAAGAAGGTAATTAGAAACATGTTTTAAAGCAAAGAGATTTCCGACAGATACATGGAGAAGGACTCGTATCATAGAAACACTAAAATGGGTTAGAAATGCCACAATGCAAAGTTTCACTGCATAAAATGAAACCTGTTGCACTATTGTAAACAACACAGTAGAGAAAATCAAAGTAACAATAAATGGACCATTTAAACATAACAAACTCTTTAAACTTTATGTAGACCTTGCCTTGTACATTAAGTAAAAGCCTTATTGGTTTGTCGCTGGAAAAGTGCAGTTTGCAAAAGCCGTATCAGCGTGCATTGCTGATAATATTTAGCATAATATTGCAGCATAATATTTATATTATGGAAGCAAATATAGTATTAATATGAAATATAGGAGTAAAATATTTACTTAGATTGTCTTTAGACAATATTTTGATATTAACTTCGGGAAATAATATAAAATTATTTACTGTAATTATATTACATAGTATTTTGTTGTAAACATATTAACAGTGACTAAAGAATAGTTGCCTGGTAACATGCGTTGAGGTTACATTATTGTTTTCATGAAAACAATAATTGTTCCTGGCATCAAGGTTTTCCGCTATAAGAAATGTAATTTTATGTGGGCGTATATTTCAATTATTTTATTTTTACTAATAGCATCTAATTGCATAAACCTGACGTAAATATATTCCATTTTGCCAGCTTTGTATCAGCGCTCTTGGAATATTTTAATTCTGCTTGTTTCTTCTTATTATTTCCATCATCACCTACATCTGTACTACCTTTGTTTTCTGCTTAAGCCTCTGACTTCTTATTTATAAGCCTCTACGGTGAGCACAATGCAACCAAACACCCAACTATTCGTACAATACAGCAAACATAAGCAAGCCATCAACTCACCTTTGCATAGTGCAAGATGCGGGGGATTCTGATTAGCTCTGGGGGCTTCGAGAAACCGTTTCACAGTCATCCCCTGCTTGACTCACCATTAATCTGGAAATGCAATAACAACATTAATTGTTTCCATCTATAACGTTTCATTACACTAAGGGAAGTTCTCTCTGCAGTTTAGTATCTTAAAATACGTTTAAAAATAAACGTTTTTCCTTTTTTAATTAAATTTTTTCTAAAATTTGGGTAAGTAATGTTTACTTTAGATTTTGTTAATTACAAATTTCCCCTTTAAAATGCTTTGAGCTATACAAAAGCTAGACATATTCAATTCACTTCCTAAATACTACACACAAATAAATATAGTGTGAAACACATTACTTAATCACTTCTAATCAAACCCACCGTAGTGTTCTTCTCTGTTTTATATCTAATCATATAGTTTTAGGTTTGTGTTTATCTTTTTTCATTAGTAGATGTTCAGTGCAGGTTTTGTATTTTCGTATTTTGCCGCGACATTCCTCAGCTGTACAACTGGTCTCTTGATCCTCGTTGACGTTTGACCTGTGGCCAGCATTTTAGCCAGTGCAACTTTGTTAAAGTCTATTGTAGACGATTTAGCGTTCTCAAGTTGGTATTACTGCTCTTTCTTTCTTCTACATTTCTGTATAGCTTTTCCGTGTTAACACACAAGAATTTCGTCACTCGATTAGGTCATTCCTTGGTTTAACCGCGCCGCCTTTTCCGCATTGGCTTTTTCTTAGCCAATTTATATGTACCGCGAGCATTTAATAATATGTGTAAAAGTTCGGACAGTGTCGATTGCAATTTTGAACTATAATTCGTCGTTCTGTTAAAGTGTAGTTAGATTACACCGCTTGTGAAACTTTAGTGCGTAGCCGCGTGGTATGCAAATTTATAAGTGCCTTTGTAAGGTGAAACTTGTACATGTTACTCATGGTTTAAATTGAGTGTTAGTGACTTTACTGCCGTCAAGACGTCTCTGCAGCATCCGACGACCACAGTACTGTGGAAGCTCCACTACCTCGCTCTTCAGAAAGTTACATCACTTCTTACCTCCGGTAAGTGCTTAATTAAGGTTTAATGAGAACTTGTCATTTATATTCGTGTTAAATTCAGTTTCGTTGTTGATTTGTTCCTGAATGACTTGATTTTAATTATTGCGGTTTTAAACTTTCTGTGTTAAATGTTAATTGCGATTGCGCAACTTCTAGTAAGCTTGCCGCCAATGCTTTGTATCTCACCTCGCTTTTTGAATCACGATTGCGCAACTTCTAGTAACCTTGCCGTCAATACTTTGTATCTCACCTCGTTTTTTTCTAACTTTAGTCTCTCTACAGACTAAACAGTAGACACTTTTTTAAACAGGTTATCTAATACAATTTTTCCCACAAATAATAACTTTGAAGTAATATTTTTTATATAAATAATCGGTAGTAATATTATTTATCTTTAGAGTGGTCAAAGTTTGTTTATAAACGTTTGACATAAAACGACCAAAGCGCTAACTTCCTGAAACCGGGAAAAGGTCACAGCAAACCTGACTCATACAGACCGATAAGGTTGTTGAATACGATGGGCAAGGTATTTGAAAAAAATCCTGTTTAAACGTATCAATTAGCATATCCACACACACAACATACTGAGGCCAGAACAACAAAATTTTACTCACAGGGCAGGAATGGATGACAATGCAACATTCACTCGCATTAGGTTTGTCTAAACAGATTAGATTTCTTAGTGTAACAGCAGAACTTGTGACTCACGCGTGCAAATGTACTTGTGTATGCGTGTCGCGTGTCGGGTTTCGCGCTTCTAATTTAACGTATAATTGCATTTTCTAGGGGAAACATCACGCTACACGTGCGTTTGGTGCTAACGTACAGTGGCCTGGTTTCCCCGTCAAACGTGCATTTAGTTTTGGGCAATCATACTTTTAAAGTGTGTGAGTGAATGTTCCCATTGTGACAATCGTTACAATGGTTAAAGCGACGGCTGCACAACGATAAGTTGGGCTGCAAGAGGAACCTGAAGCAGGCAAGGTTGCACGATTAACCAAACGCCGTAAGCGAGCTACAGAAGAACACGAACAGCGCAAGATCGACCTTTGAAATAATAAGAAACGAAATGCTCAAGCGTGGTCACGTGAGACGGAGGACGCAAAATCTTCTCGAATTGCCGATAACGTGCATCGACGTTTTCAGGCATAGAGCATATGGGATTCCCAAGACGTACTAGCAATGCACGCCACATGTAGGCCTACTACTCCTATATATGTCTCTGACAGAGTCTCATCTATATATTCAAAATTGATTGAAACTGTTCACCAGGACCTTAGAATTTTGTTTTGAAAAATGCTGTATAGTTGTTTAATTAAAAATTGACCTTTGGAAAAGGAATTTCGTAAAGAAAATCGATAACTTGAGTGTTAGAAAAATTGAAAACTTAGTGATAATGAGTATAAATGGAAAACCTCAGAGAATTCCTTTTTTATTGAATGAAGATGTCACATCAAGGGATGAGAAATAATACTCCTTGGCTTCCTAAATGCCACCAGCTGTAGATCTAAACCGCCATCCATCCGTAATATAAGTTTACGGTATCAGACAAACCTTACATAGCTTTCTATGAAGGACGTAAGTATATTTGTATTAGATAGTGAAATCGTTAAAGGCAAATCGTCCTCGTGCAAGTTTTACACCTCCCAAATAAACTAATAAAGTATTTTATAGAACAAGGCAAAGTGCGATGTATCACACAAACCCATTCCATGTCCACAACATAAATGACTTTATATATTTTTAAAATATGATTTTCCGGTTCCAAAAGTTGTCGTAAGTTTTCCTTTCAGAAGCCTGTTCCCGACGTCTGCATCTGTAACCAGGAAAATGTGTTTATAATATCAATCAAATTACTATTTATAAAAGAACTTTATCAAACATTGAAATGATAATAAAAATGCGTTTCTATTCTACGAGAAACTTCCAGGATTTTAACTTAATTAAAAACAATATTTTGGGTAAAACACAAACTTTTCATTAGCTTATTTCAGCAATACAAACCTAAGACCAACCCTAAACGCCCTATATAATGAGATATTATAGACCACCATAATTAGAAACGAAAAAAAGAAATCGAATAAATAATAACACATAAACAAAAATAGTCCATCTCAAAAGTTCCAAAGAAATTCTCCTTCTATTTTGCCACTTACTATTGTGATTTTTAATTATTCACTTTAACATTAGTTTATGACTATCAGAAATTTAAATTTTGTAAATTTGTAAAAATTACTGAGACAGAATCTTATGTTTGTGTCTGATGCTCTGTTACTGTCTGTGTGTATGTGTTTTGCTGTACTGAACGATTTCTGCGAGTACTAATAGCAAAGTATCAACGATTATCTTCAACTATTGCCTATATAGGTCATGAAATAAAACCCATACAACAAAACTTTACGTGTAAATATTTGAGCATTTTAGGATATCACGTATTTAAGAAACTATACAAATAAAACACAAGGCGGGGGGCTCTTGTGCCTTTCGGAGGTCTTCGAAGAGCTTTCCCTAACCTGCTTGGTTCATCATTAGTCCGCAAGTGCAATAACAACATTAATTGTTTCCATCTTTAACTTTTTATCACTGTATGTGAAGTTTCCTTTGCTGTTTATTATCGTAAAGTACGTTTAAAGATAAAAGGTTTTCCTTTTTTTATCTAAGATAAGATTTTATCTAAATTTTTGGTTTTAAATGTTTTACTTTAGATATTCTTTATTACACATTTGCTCGGTAAAATGCCTCGAATTATATAAAAGCAAAACATCAATATACAATTCGCTTCTTTAAACATTACACACAACTAATTCTAGCAACAATTCTAACTCCAAACTAAAGTAAGGGAATTAAACATGTTATAAACTCTGTGTGTCTCTGTGAGCCTGTCACTACTCTGTGTGACTATGTGTCTGTGACTACTCTGTGTGATTATGTGTCTGGTAATTACAATCAATGAATTACAAATTCAGATGGATTTGCAGGAAGGGACGTCCAGTTGTGTGTGTGTGTGTGTGTGTGTGTGTGTGTGTGTGTGTGTGTGTGTATGTGTGTGTGTGTGTGTATGTGTGTGTGTGTGTGTGTGTGTGTGTGTGTGCATGCGTGCGTGTGTGTGCGTTGTGTGTGTGTGTGTGTGTGTGTGTGTGTGTGTGTGTGTGTGTGTGTGTGTGTGTGCATGCGTGCGTGTGTGTGCGTTTGTGTGTGTGTGTGTGTGTGTGTGTTTTTGTGTGTGTGTGTGTGTGTGCATGCGTGCGTGTGTGTGCGTTTGTGTGTGTGTGTGTGTGTGCGTGTGTGTGTGTGTGTGTGTGTGTGTGTGTGTGTGTGTGTGTGTGTGTGTGTGTGTGCGCGCGCGTGTGTGTGACCTTCAATGTCAGGGAAGAAGCTGTGGAGTGGCGATGTCTCTTCTCATTGTGACTGAGTATATTAGACTTGCGGGGTTGTGGAGCAAGGTGTACCTGGATACATGAAACGTAAGCAAAGCGTTTTGGCAAAGCTCAGGATGTAGCTAGGACTAACTAGAAGAGATACCATCTCTGAGGCCTTAGCCCAGCTCCACAACTAGGGGGGTTGCCATCTCCTAGCCCCCAAGTAGGAGAATCTCTGTAGTCTTACTCCTTTCTAGGACTGATCTCCAAGGTCTCACCCCATTTCTAGGAGGGTCACGATCCTTGAGGACTCTGCCTCTTTCTAGGAGGATCGTTATCTCTGAGTTTGCAGCCTCTATCTTGGAGGGTTGTGATCCAAGAGGTCCCACACTCTATCTAGGTTGGTTGCAATATCTGTGGTCACAGAAACTATCTAGGAGGGTTGTAATCAATAGGGCCTCAGCCTCGAACTACAATTGTTGCGATCTCCGGGGCCTCAGTCCCTCACTAGGAATAATGCGGTCAATGGGATCAATAAGGAGGGAAGGTATATTTGAAGTCTTAAAGTTTAGAATACCTATGCTACAAAAAGACTAAAGTTGACTGAGTTGTCTGATTGAGATCCCACCTCCTATCTAGGTAGGTCGGAATCGCTAGGGTCCAGCAACTAAGAGTGACGCGATCCCGGGGTACCAACCCCTATCAATGAAGGTCGCTATCTCTGAAGACTCAGCCCCAACTATGATGGTTGCGATCTCTGGGATCTCAGCCTCCGACTAGGAATATTGTGATCCCTAGGGTGCCAGACCTTATATAAGAGTGACGCTATCTTTGAAGTCTCAGAGATTATTTCACCTATGCAACAATAAGATTATGACGTTGAAATCAATACAAAATATTTAAAACAGTTTTATCACTTCGGAACATCTCGGAACCATTAAAATAAATCACAATAAATACATCGAGAGAATGATAATCAACTGTGATTTCGTTTCTTTTACAAAACATATATATTACAAGGAAACAAAGTAACAAAAACTGGGACTACAGGTTTAACTATTATTATTCACATAATTTATAAAGGAATGATATCGAAATCATCTAATATAGAGGCAACAAATTCTGTTTGAATGCAATGTTTTGTAAATCGTTGCAGTCAGGTTGATATTCCTTAAAACAGTTAGGCAGCGGTGCAATCATTTAAAATTAACTACTCAAAATAACTCTGGCTACAGCAACAGCAGTTCTCTGGCTACAGTTCGGCTAGTTCTTAGGCATCAGTTCAACGAGTTCTCAGGATATAGCCCGAGGAGTTATCATCCAACAGTTCGAAGAGTTCTCTGACTACCGTTCGAGGAGTTCTCAGGCTACAGTTCGAAGAGTTCTTTGACTATAGTTCGAGGAGTTCCCTGACTACATCTCGAGAAGTTCTCAGTCTACAGTTCAAAGAGTTCTCAGTCTACAGTTCGAGGGGCTATCTGGTTACATCACGAGGAGCTCTCAGGGTTCTAGATATAAAATGTTTTAAAAGACCCAGTCAGGCATGTGTAAGACTGAACAAGTAGGCTATATTAGAGTAACTCACAGACATCCTGTACAGGATTTCCCATACGTAGTAGTGTTACAATGTTTATATTTTTGACATATTAATGACTTTGCATCGTTAATATTATCATCGTCTGATGTATTATATAATAGCCACGTAATCAGGAAAATAAACCTCCCCGCGAAGGAAAGAGTTAGGCAATAAACAGCAATGCCGTGTATAAGCAACTATTTGGTGCTAATATCATTTTTAAATATGCAAGAATATATAAACGTAATAGATTTACGATATAAATAGATTATTTTATATTTATTAATAATTTAAACTTAACGAGAATTGACTTTCTTTAAAAAAATTAGCTTTATTGAACTTCGGCATTATGAAGACCACACTGAGAATTTTCGTGCCTCCTCGAGGCTAAAAATAACCCGGAAAATAATTTTATTTATTAATTAAAAACATATTATATTTATTAATTTTTTCTCAGGAAGATTGTTTTAAAATCTAAAAGCAAAACTGAATTAAATAGAAAAGTACATTCGTATTTAAGAGATTTTGTTTTCTTTAATTGATAAATACACCACACTAGCTTTAAGTTGCTTCCAACTCAGAACTCTGTTTACAAGTTTGGAATAAAAAGAATTTTAGTTAGAGTTATTAATAAACAAAAACCATGCTGTATATACGAAATATATAGGCTAGGTGTATTTTTAAAGAATCTATAGTTATTTCTAAAAAAATAAACACCGCTTAACAAAAAGCTTAGGAAAAGCAGTTCCATCAATTACCTACATTTGGTCTTACTAAAACATGCATGTTATTCCAAACATTGGTTTAGAATTAAAGGCCTATAACTTGCAATCGTAGGGAAAGAGTTCTACTAGGATGTTGCCAGTTAGAATTCAGGCCTAATTTAATTATCTGTAAACAATTATTGCAAGTAAAGGCAAAATCACATGAACGTAAAGCTCAATATGCGTTTAGATTAAAAAGTTAGCTAGAATACCTAATAGCTTTTGCCATTAGTAAATAAAAACCCTGTTGGGAATACGAGAAATTTACATGAAGTTTTTAAGAACCAATATTAAGTTAAGATTCTATTAACTATAAATTAAACTACTTATGGAGTAATTTAGGCGAATAACAAAAGATAAACTTTACTTACTTAAATATCGACATTTCTGAATGATTCCAAGTTATATTACATCAAACATACATTTCACACACGTGAAGCTATTTACATCAGCGTTCAATTATTTGTCAGTCGGAAAGATAACCTTAAACTTACAAAACACTAGCGAAAAAAAAACAGCTGATTCACTGTTGGCCAGAATAATGTTTAGAATAGTGAAGAGGAATCTGTGTGGCTGTGGCCGGACGACGCAACATTGATATAGGTGACAACAGAAAGCTTTGCAATGGCCGTGGAAGCAAGGAGTTTGTTGTGTTCTAAGAATAAAATAGATTACTATGTTTTAATTGGGAAAGACGCACGTTTGTAATAAAATAAATGAAATATTAGTTCTGATATTCATTTCTCAAATTACAAATAATTCAGAGTCCTTTTAAAAAAGTTGTCTGATGTAATAAATTACAAAACAAGAAATAGTTTTATAAAATATTTCTACAACTATGAGCAATTAAAAATTGTTTTTAAAACAAACTTTATAGAAACAACACAAACAACATTATAGGGTAAGTAGTTAATGACAGTTGCACACATTACAAATAAAATCAGCAAATTCGCAACATGCAAGGATACAACCCTTAGCCAAGATCTCCTGAGGGGCACAACCTCCCAGATCGTAGATAACCCTTCTATTTACACGTGCATTTTGTAGTTTGTGGAACGCCATATTTCATAATTATTTTAATGTATTGCAATCATACGCAATATTTTGACACCATCCACTTTTGTTTCTTAGAAATTTTAAAAGGCGTAATATATTGTATAATGAGTGAAAGATGTAAAAGTTGAAGCTTGTTGGCTTTGATTTCCTCAGGAATAATAAGCCTAGAAATCCCTTCTTCCACTGAAGATGTTTATAAATATCAGATCGCAGATTCGACTCATTTGTTTAGAGGAAGGAATCTGTGTAAAGTTGTATAAAAGTAAATAGACAGATGGTAACATACCATAAAGCCTTGATGACTCATCTCATGGAGTACTGAGGGAAGATGGTGTGTTATACAAGTCGCAGTGTCCATCCCCATTATCTGCCGGGATCTTGGGCTGGTTCTATAAAATATACAAGTAATATTATATTATTCATCATTATGTTGTGCCGATTGTGGCATGTGTGAAGGTCATATAGTTAGTAACATGACAAAGGCCTTCATGATAGTTAGTGTGTACCTTGTTATATGTGAAGCTTATGATTACTCTTGTGATAATTATTCAGTAAAATTAATGCCGAGTTTCTATAAAATAATACCGCAAATTGAATTATATACATTGAAGTTTCTAGCTAATTAGGATTCCCCTCTACCCTAGCCTTGTCCCCCCTGAGAATAAAACGTGAAGTTAATAAGAAGGAAATTTAAAACACATTTTAAAGAAAGGAGATTTCAGACATATACATGGAGAAGGACTCGTATTATAGAAACACGTAAATGGGTTAGAGATCCCACAATGCAAATTTCACTACATAAAATGACGCCTATAGCACTATTGTAAACAATACAGAACAAAATATCAAAGTAACAATAATTGGACCATTTAAACATAGCAAATTCTTTAATCTTTATGTAGACCTTGCCTTGTATATTATTTAAAGGTCTTATTGTTTTGTCGCTGGAAAAGTGCAGTTTGCAAAAGCCGTAGTAGCGTGCATTAAATATTATGGCGGTAAAAGTAGTATATACGCGAAATATAAGAGTATAATATTTACTGTGAATGCTTTTAGACAGATATTTTGATATTATTTCGGGAAATAATTTAAAATTATTTAGAGTAAATATATTACATTATATTTTGTTTTAAACATATTAATAATGACTAAAGAATAGTTGCCTGGTAACATGCGTTGAGGTTACATTATTGTTTCCATGGAAATATCCATTGTTCCTGGAATCTAGGTTTGTCGCTATAAAAAATTTAAATTTATCTGGGCGTATAGGTAAACTATTTTATACTTACTAGTACCATAAACCTGACGTAAATGGACTTCATTTTGTCAGAGCTTGTACCAGCACGCTTGGATTATTTTAATTCTGCGTGTTTCATCTTATAGTTCCCATCCTCACCAACAACTGTACTGCTTTCTTTTTAAATGTCTTTATATGTCAGAACACAATGCAACCAAACACCCAACTGTTCATACATTACAGCAAATATAGGCAACCCATTAACTCACCTTAGTGCACTGTACGATGCGGGGGAGCTCTAAGGGACTCTGGAGGGCTTGGAGGATTTTCCCAAGTTATCATCTGCTTGGTTGACCATTAGTCTGCAAATGCAATAACAGCATAATTGTTGCCTTCTATATCTTTGCATTATACTATGTGAAGGTCACTTAGCTGGTTATTGCCTTAAAGTACGTTTAAAGATACTATTATTCAAAAGTAAATTATACAAAAGCAAGACATCAATATTCAATTCTCTTCCTAAATAAGCCTATTACGCACAAATAGGCCAACATCTAGTAAAATCTTTAAACATAAACATTTCAAATAAAAACCCACTGTAGTGTTCTTCTATGTTTTATTTCTAAACACATAGTTTTAGGTTTATGTTTAATTTTTCTAATTTTAAAACACTTTTATAAAAAAGATTTTTCAAACCTTCATTTCTCACAACTTCATTCTTAAAGCAACATAACCAATTATTACTTAACCATGACACACATGTAACCTATAAAAATAATCAAATTAACAACAAATGTAACAATTTTAAATTGTACACAAGTTTGTTATAATATATGGCTTTTTTGCTTTTGTTTCCCTAAAAAACTGTACCCAGGGAATAAAACAGTTTATAAACTAAATTTTCTTTTATCCCCAAAAAATTGTATTTCCTATAATAGGTCAGCTGGTTTGCTGTCTGTGTGACTGTGTTACCGTATGCCTGTCTCCGCGTGCATGTGTAACTATGAGTTTGTGTGTGTCTGTGAATTACAATCAATGAATTACAAATGGCAACTCCAGACTACAAAATTACTTTTGCGAACATAGACTACATAAGGTAAATGCTTCAAAGGTTTATTAAACAAGAGAAATATAAAATCTCACCAAACAAATACATTAACTTTCTTATAGCATCGTTATAATCTATTTATAAGAACACAATAATCACAAAACCCACAACAGGATATAGCTCTCTATGTATACATGTTTCGGCCACACTACAAATTGTCTTCTTTAACAGGACAAAGCTACTTGCCTAAAACAATAATGGAAAACTTCTAACCGCCCCAATTATTATAAACCTATTACATTTGTCAACAAACTTTCAATTTAAAAACCTTTAGACAAAATGCGAAAATACAGCTAAACTCATCACACCTCTAACCGAGTAAGAAAAGATAAAATAAAACGCACTTGTTGAATAAACACAGCTGACAGCCCGATTCCCTTGCAGTCCAAAGTCTGTATCGTAGCGATAGCAATTTGTTACTCTAGTTGGCTGAGGCAGCCTCGACTTTCTTCCTTTAGTTTGTTTACTCTAGACATTACATTGCAGTGAATGTGACAACACATTTTGGTTGTATTATAAGCTAACAGCTCAATTTATTGCCTTATATGACCATAATTTAAAATCCAATCTGTAAAAATAGTTTAATATATCGAATTATGTTACACTCGAGTAATTGTAGTATGTAAACATTAATTAATTCCATCAAGCCATTAAAAATTTGGTTCAGATTCAATTAATCGGAAGTGAATATTGAAAAAGAACACTTTTTAATTGCCATTTTAATAATTTATGATTGACAACTATTTTGAACAAAATAACAATTTACTACATTTTCTCCAATTCAGTTATACTTGACAGAATTTCAACGAAAAACATTCCTTTCTCAAGAATAATGACTTTATTAAGATTTATTAAAAATGAATTTTTGTATGTATGTAGGCCATGAGATTTATGCATTACAAAAACAATAATACGATCCACATGAAACTTTGGGAAATTGTTAAGTACATTCCTGGGAAGGTTTCGGAGATAAGTAGATCTTAGGGGCGTAGCCCAAAGGGATGACACTAGACCCCACAAAACCAATTAATTTTAGCGAAAAATATTAACCTCTAAAACGGTGCTAGGTTTTCGACAAAACAGCTTCCTAACGAGATAACATATACATTATTTAAGTACCAAACCAGCAACGTCTTAAAACATTTCATTGAATTCATTCGAAATTGTGGTTGCTAAGCAACACTTAATTTTGAAAATACATACTTCTCACATTACAGCTGTATGTGGCTTGCTCACGCCAGAAAGAAAACCAATAATATTGTATATCTGAGTGCACTTCAATAAATAACATTCAAACAAGAACTATGAATGTTCCACTTTTCTCGACCGACTACTAAAAAATACTAAATTAGGTTCAGCTAATGTTGACAATCCATTCCTTTACTTTTAGGCGGTACGAAGTTCACTGAGTCAGTTAGTAATTGATAAAATTATTATTTTCTGTAATTTAAACTTGAACAATCAGGTTTACTATTTCGGTAGAGGACGGCTTTGACACCGAAGCATTGGCGGCAACCTGGAGTAGAATTGTTTAGCACGACCTGAAGAAGAATTTCCAGGACCTCAGGAGATATGGTAGTTACTATGGGAAGAACAGAACACTTGGTAGGATTTTCTGACCACTTTATTGGTCATGATCCTCTCCTATGGGATGCATGACCTTGACGTGGTGGAGAGGCTTAATCCGGGCGTGGGGGACGGGTGGAGCGGGGCTGTATGTATGTGGCTCTTTATAAACGGAAAGTCCAAGAAAATGTTTGAGTGCATGACGGCGGCTCAAAAAAACGGGCCAGTCCTAGCACTTGAATGGCTGTTATCTGCCCGGCTCTCGCCCTGCCCTTCCCTTGCTGGTGGCAACCAAGAAGCACCCCCCATCTCAGGTTGGTGGTCAGGATGGGTACATACACACCTGATCTGAAGGTGTTATGCGATCCGTGCCGATGTGTTTCGTGACCCTCAGGGTAAGGAGGGTCTTTAACGGAGCCTCAGGGGCACCTGGCGCCAGTCCCGAATACTTAAGTCGCCTTACCGCCTTAAGCGGGGCTCTGCGGCGGCGGACCTTAAATTTCCCTAGCTACTCGTGAGAATACACATGGCAGAAACAAAAAAAAATTAACTGGTCAGGGCTTAGAACCTACTGAAAGATCTATCCCAATGGATGTGACTTCGGCCCCCGTAGAGACAGATATAAATCCAGTTGCAAAGGCAACAGGAAGAATGAGTAGGACACAAAGGAGGAAAGCACTCTGGCTTTCCTACTATGAGGAAGCAAATAAGGCGAAGGCGGAGGGCAGAGAATCACCGTCACCCCCTTTGAAGAAACACCGGTCCAGGCAGCTGAAGTGTTTCACGAAGGCTGGGGCTAGAACCCCCCCCCCCTGTCGTCCCGGAAGCCAGTGGATCTGGTAGGACCTTAGTACGACAAGTGAAAGAGAGGAAAACAAAGGAAAGGAGATCTTCTTATTTTACTCCAGAGTCGAGGCTAAGAGGAATAGACAAGGCTCTAGGCCTGTTGGGTCGGAGGGCCGTCTTTCTAGTCGATCTCCGCCAACCTACCGAGGGTACTAGTGACCTTTGGGGATAGTGTAGGTGTTAGGATGGAGATGGCGGCGTTCGACCACCTTAATGGCACCGTCATGGACCGGATTCTGGACACTCCTAGTGGAGGTTTTGTTCCGCGGTTCAGAGACACATACTTAAGGGATGTAGTCGCAGCATTTATTTGTGCTGAGAAGGAAACGGCAAAATGGCTGAGAGAAGTGGTACCGCCAGTTAAGCTCGAGGTCACTAGCAAGGCTAGTCATGCCCGATGAACTCATCAAAAGCATGAAAGTAACGGTGCTCGTACCCCCACCAAAAAGGGAGGCCACTCAGTTGGTCAAGGTCATGGGGATGGAAAACACAGAAATTGACACTTCGAAGTAGAAGATCCTACAGTCCAATGAGCGGGGACCTGCAAGCCTCCTCTGCCTAGGATTGGATGAGGCATCGGCCAGAAAACTCAAGCAAGAGATGGGAAGGCCTTCCTGGGAATTGGAGATTTCAGGTTTAGGTGTACCTCTAAGGACCCGGAAGAGAAGTGCGAGAAAGTGAATCAGGAGAAGGCGTAGGGCGTGGGTATGGCTGACCCTCAAGCAATGATCCTGCAAATTAACTTCCACCACATAAAAGCACCTCGGTGGTCCTAACCAGGTGCTTAAATGTGAGGCACACATCACCAGCACTTGCACTAGTGCAAGAACCGTGGCTGGTCGGGAACCGTATAAGGGGTATGACTGCAGCTGGGCGCACCTACGTAAGTGGGGAACATGCAGGACACAGGGCATGTGTGATAGTCAGAGGACTAGAAGCCACGCTGATTCAAGAATTCTCAGCTAGAGACCTTGCGATGGTTAGAATTCGAAGTAAGAGCGAGATAAGTGGGAGCGAATTCATCGTGGCTTCCACTTACTGCGCCCACAATAGAGAATCACCCCCCTGCAGAATTACGTAAGTTAGTTCGGTACTACATTGAGAGGAATATAGGAATCTTAGTGGGCTGTGATGCCAATGCTCATAATGAGGTGTGGGGCAGCTCAGACACAAATGAGCGTGGGGAGGAGCTTCTCGCCTTCTTGATTGAAGAAAACCTACTGATTTTAAACACAGGTGCCGAGCCAACATTTGTCACTTCAAACAGAATGGAGGTACTAGATACCATCTTCTGTAATAGACAGATGGTATGGTGGGTGCATGACTGGCAGGTTTCGGATGAGCATTCCATGTCAGATTACCGGACCATTACTGCTGCGATGAGGGGAGTTGTCCCCCATGTGGTGTGGCTTAGGAACCCGAGAAGGACAAACTGGGAAGGTTTTAAGTCCTCGGCGAGGAGGCGGATGTCAGACTTCCGTGGAAAGTATGGTACATCAAACGAACTGGAAACTTTTGAGGCCTACATCAGGACTGCAATTTCCACGTCATTTGAGGAAAATTGCCCTCTCTCGCAGATAAACACTGGGAGTGGTAAGCTTAAGTGGAACAACGAGTTAGAGGCAAGACGGAAAGATACTAGGAGACTCTTTAACTAAGCACAGAAGAAGAAAACGGCGGAGACCTGGCAGGCATATAAAGACTTTCAGAGTCTCTATAAAAATCTTATAAAAGAAGTTAAACGTGCTTCTTGGGATAAGCACAGAGTCAACCACACTGAGTGACACTGCTATACTGTTTAAGGTGTTAGCAGGTGGACTGAGGGGAGAGCTTACGTTTGTCAAGAAGACTGATGGTAGCTTTACTGACACCCTGAGGAAACCCTGCGTCTCCGTATGAGGAACAGTTTTCCCGATATTAGGCCGGTAGGGGACGGTGCTCAAATTCTCCGCCATACTGGGCTAAGGGCGGACTGGAATATTGCTTTGGCAGGTGATCTCAGCGCAAAAGGTGAGAGAGGCGATTCTGTCTTTTGAGCCTTTTAACGCGCATATTACCTGGATTAGATAATATTACTTGGGTTACACCCTCGGGCAGTGGCTCAAAACGAAAGTTATCTTCCCCCCAACCCGGAGAAGCAAGGCTATATAAAGGTAAAGGACTTCAGACCTATCAGATTTACATCTTTCTTGTTAAAGACACTGGAAAGGCTACAGGACTACTACTTGAAGGAGAGACCTCTGAAGCAGTATCCGCTTCATCAGGACCAACACGCCTACCGAACTGGTAGGTCAGTGGAGACTGGGCTGTTGTCGGTTGTGGACTTTATTGAGGGTCAGATCAACAACAGGGGATATGTATTGGGGCTTTTCTTGATGTAGAGGGGGCTTTTAATAGTACCTCTAGACTGTCCATCAAGAGAGCAGCTATGAATCACGGGATTTCTGATGGAATTATAAATTGGATTATGAGTTCCTTGGAAAACCGTATAAGTACTGCATTCCGGATGGAGTGCACGATAAATGGGATGGTCTCGGAGGGCTGCCCGCAGGGTGGAGTATTATCCCCTCTGCTGTGGAGCCTCTTCGTGGACGGCCTACTAAGGACGCTCAGTGGAATGGGGGTCAAGGTGGTAGGATATGCGGATGATATAGCTGTCCTTGTTAGGGGGCAGTTTGAAGAGGTCCTCAAAAACCTGCTTCAAGAGGCACTCCAGGTAACAGAAGCAAGGTGCAGGGAGAATGAACTATACATTTAAGGACAGAAATCTGTGGCACTCATCTTTACTAGGCGATATAAAACTAAATCATTGGAGTTGATAGAAATTGGTAATACCAAAATAACCTACGTTTAGAGCGCTAAACATCTGGGAGTTATTCTGAATAGGAAGCTACTCTGGCGTGAGCACTTGGAGGATAGGTGCAAAAAAGCCATATCTACGATCTGGCAATGCAGAGGAGCAATAGGCACGAGATGGGGTTTGGCTCCACGTCAGATGAACTGGATTTAATCCGCCATTGTGGTGCCAAGGTTGGTCTTTTCCTCAATCGTCTGGTGGGACAGGGCACAGAAAGAAACAAGTAAAAGAATGCTGGACCGCGCGCAGGGGCTCTTCCTTAGAGGAATAATAGCTACAAGGAGAAGCACACCATGTGCGGCCATGAGGATTATGTTGGGTTTTCCATCCTTGAGTCTTCAAATTAGCATTGAGGCAATGAGAACTGCATACCGGCTAAGTTTTACCGGGCAGTGCAAGACAAGTAGCAAACGTCATAAACAGCTATTTGGGGATTCACTGAAGGAGCTCTGGATAGAAACTCAGGATAAGATACTGTCTCTTAAAATGGAAAAAGGAAGCTACAAACTCCATGTTCCTGCAAGAGAGGCAAGGGCGGAGTTTAGATCCAAACATGGTGAAATCTGGGTCACCGATGGGTCAAAGATGAAGGAAGGTGTGGGAGCAGGATTTAGTGGACCGAGACACCAAGTAAGATCTTGTCATCGCCTAGAGGACTACAACTCTGTCTTCCAGGGGGAGGTATTCGCGATCAAACTATGCGCTGAGAAAATAATAGGGTCTGGCAGGAGGAGAAGACCATCTGGATTTCCTCGGACAGTCAGGCAGCTCTGAAGGCTTTAGGTAAGGCTAGTACCAGCTCTATGGTCGTGGCTGAGACTATAGCTTCTCTAGCAGAGCTGAGTAAGTTTAATTCACTTAACCTAACCTGGATTCCAGGACATTCTGCTTGGATAGGGAATGGGTGAGCTGACGCGTTAGCAAAACAAGGGTGTATAACTCAAGGACCGTTGCTAAGGGCAGTGGGCATGCCGCCTCAAGAGGAGAGCAAGAGGACCACGTTACATATAGACAGTTTGTGCAGGGAAGAATGGAATCCAACCTTGGGGTGTAACAAATCCAAGGTACTGTGGGGTTACTCAGGAGATTTGTGGGGCAAAGAACTACTATACTTAAGTAGACCTTAACTCAGAGTTACTGTAGAGCTGGTTAAATGGCATGGTATTCTAAGGGGGTTCCAATACGAAGTTGGAAAATCTAGGTCCCCTGTGTGCAAGAGATAGGATGAGGATCAAGAGGATAGCCCAATCCACGTACTCTGTTAGTGCCCTGCTTTGAGACCTGCAAGAAAAAAGTGGTTTGGCTGGCAGATATGTACACCAGAGGATATCAGAAGATTTAGCAAAAGGTGGGTACTTGATTTCTGGAAATAGGTAGGTACCACAGCTATCCTTACACTTCCCTAGAAATCGCGACTAGAGAGGCGCAACGCGGGCTCACAATCGGCTGGGCCGAGTAAATTGGGAGAAGCTCTCCGAGGGACCATCTATTCCAGCCACTCATGTCAGCAGCTACTCCCAATCAGAGCTAGGCACTGATTACACTATGACGGAGGGTTCTGATGCAAATCCGCCTACGATAATGGCGAATATCGGCCCGTCGTAAGGAGTAAGAGGAAGAAGCAGACACGCCAGTCCGACTCCGGTACTAAAAGCGAGGCGAAACATAAGACCGCGGACCCTGTGAAGACTGCCGGCGCCGTAGCCAGCGCGGAAGCTGGCAGAGCTTCACAAAATGTCGTCACTCGCCGTGAATTAGGGTGAACGTTTCCAAGCCAGGCTCTGCTTCTCTACAAACGTAGGACACACAAACTCAACACGCCACTAAAACTATTAGGCGAGGATATCCACTGGGGGGACCAGGTCAAATAGCTGGGAGTCATATTCGACCAAGGCCTGACTTGGGACCCTCACATTACCAACACGTTAAAGAAAGCAACATTTACATTAACACAACTATATACTGTGCTTAGCTGAACAAGCCCACTTTCACTACGGGCAGTATCCATGAATAATTAGTTTAGAAATAGTAATGCAAAAGGCAGCACCTACAAACGTGCTTTTTTACGTTTGTGTAAGTTTCAAAAATAAATTAAGGTTAAAACTTTAGATTAACATTAAGTTAATAACGTCTTTCCAATTTTAACAGTTTGTGACCACAGGTAAAAACAAAATCTTACAGATCATGCTTTAAATCATAACATTTACAGTTGATAGCTACTGCATTCAACAACGTAAATTGCTAAATAGTTTGGAATTAGTCAAGCAGATGGCAGCACCTACAAGGTCAAACAATCCAAAATTTATCATGATTCTATGGTTTAACTTTCCACCTCACACCTTCTAGGGATGTCTTAATAATTAATAGACATTTTAAACTGCAACTCATGGAAACCTAGCACTAAATATATGACAATTTTTAAACATAATAGTCCTTAAATTCGTTTGTAAAACTTCCAAAAAGAAATTAAGGTTAGAATTTTAGAGAAATATTAGGTTAATGACGTATTTCCAATCTTAACAGTTTGTGACCACAGGTAAAAACAAAATCTTACAGATCATGGCTTAAACCATAACATTTACAGCTGATAGCTACTGCATTGAAAAACGTCCATTGCTAAATAGTTTGGAAAGTGTCACGCAGATGACAGCACCTACAAGGTCACACAATCCGAGTTTAATCATGATTCTATAGTTTAACAATCCATTACACACCTTCTAGCGATGTCTTAATAATTAATAGACATTTTAAACTGCACCCCTTGGGAACCTAGCACTAAATATATGACAATTTTAAAACATAAAAGTCCTTAAATTCGTTTGTAAAAGTTCCAAAAAGAAATTAAGGATAAACTTTAGATAAATATTAAGTTAATAGCGTATATTCAATCCTAACAGTTTGTGACTTCAAATAAAACAAAATCTTACAGATCATGCCATACATCATAACATTTACAGTTGATAGCTACAGCATTCAACAACGTCTATTGCTAAATAGTTTGGAAATAGTCACGCAGATGGCAGCACCTACAAGGTCAAACAATCCGAGATTAATCTAAACACACATGCTGGGGCTGTAAGTCTACAAACACAGGAGGCCGGCAACTCCAAGCCTTCTTACAAAACACAACAGCTATACTGCTGGCCCCTCTTGAACCAATACATCACAGCACTTACCACACGGAAGACATTTTGGATATAGCTATTGCGAAAGGTCTGCTAGTGTCACCGCAACTTCACGTCGATAGAAATCTGAATTCAGATCACTACCCCGTGATAATGGCGGTTTCTGGAAGCCCTGCTCGCAAAGAGCTAAGGAAGGTGCTGAACTACAGACTGGTTGACTGGGAGTTATTCCAGTCCCAGCTGGACAGCACTCTACCTGCCACCCTAAATGTCGACTCACCACTGGACATAGACAAAGCCGTCGGCAGCCTTACGACGGCAATACGTACTGCGATCACAAACGCGTACCAGTTAAATGTCAGCCCAGACACTATATACACATACCAAGGCACATACTACATCTAATCACCCGGCGAAATAGGATCCGGCGGGCATTGCAACACGGGGTAAACAGATGCGTTATACACACAACACTTAATCGCCTTAAGAGGCAAATTAGGCGGGAACTAATTCAGTACAAAGTCGATGGCTTCCAAGCGGAATTGGCGACCTTAAACACAACAGACACACCCATCTGGCCGAGGGTCAAACACTTCACGCGAGAACCGCTGCGCTATCCCCCACTCATCGGCCCGAATGGGCAGGTGGGCGACCCGGTCGACAAAGTTAACTTGTTTGCTGACACGCTTGAGAGCACGTTCCAACCAAACGACCAACCAGCTGATGCAGCCGTTACAGCTAAAGTAGATTTAGTAACAGCACAGTTTGCCTACTGCCCTACATTAGAGCCAAACACTGACACTACAATCACAGAGATAAAGTGGGCAATCTCACAAACAAACTCCAGGAAAGCTCCTGGACCAGACACCATCACCAACACAAAGCTAAAAAACCTCACGGAGAAAGCGATCATTTATCTGTAAAACATCTATAATGCTATACTCCGGACACAACACTTCCCGGACGCTTGGAAGGAGGCCAAGATCTTGGTCTTCCCCAAACCGGGATAAGACCACAACAAACCTGATTCATATAGACCGATGAGCTTGTTGAATACGATGGGCAAGGTATTTGAAAAAATTTTGCTCAAACGTATCAACAAACATATCCACACACACAACATACTGAGGCCAGAGCAAATTGGCTTAATGACAAAACACTCGGCTACGCATCAGCTGATGAGAGTGGTGGAGCATGCAAACAAGGGTTTTAACAATTACTGCTCGACTGGGGTAGTCTTCCTGGACATTGAAAAGGCCTTTGACCGGGTCTGGCACAACGGGCTCTTAGCGAAACTTCGTCACTATTGCTTTCCAGACGGGCTCATACACCTAGTTAGCTCATACCTGTCCAACCGTAAGTTTAGGGTTGATGTAGATCAAGCTCAATCTACACTACGGACTATACGGGCCGGAGTCCCTCAGGGCTCAATTATTGGGCCCGTATTGTTCAATATCTACATCAACGACATACCGACAACACTCAACACACAAGTGGCCATATTTACAGATGACACCGCGTTATCCGCTCAGTCATGGAAACCACATCTAATACACTTATATTTACAGGACCACCTTACAGTACTAGAATCATGGCTGAGCTACTGGAGAGTTAAGGTGAACGTGGCCAAGTGCCAAGCTTTGCTTCTCTCCAAACGTAGGACACACCAACTCAACACACCTCTAAAACTATTAGGCGAGGACATTCACTGGGGGAACCAGGTCAAATATCTGGGAGTCATACTCGACAGAGGCCTGACTTGGGACCCTCACATTACCAACACGTTAAAAAAGCAACAATTAGAATAACACAACTATATCCTATGCGCAGCATACTCACTTACGCATCACCCGTCTGGGGCCATGCAGGTAACACACGCACACGCAGACTACAGTTATTCCAAAACAAGGTTTTGCGAATAATCACGAAGGTACCTAGATGTACAAGATTAACACTGCTTCACACTGACTTAAAAGTGCCTTTCATCAAACAACACCTCCGACACTTAGCAACAAAGTTCTACAAACAGGCTCACGCACATACAACATCAACACTCATTTCCTCACTGGGTAGATATGACCCCACCCACGACACACACAGACGGCCGCTGTCCTTACTGACCGCCTAGCTCACACCATACCACCAAAATAAAATATACATACTAATAAATTCTGCTTCACAGTTATGTTCCAGGTGGCGCAGGGGCACGTCTCCAGGGCCGCAGCGTAGCCCCAACGGAAGTACTAATTTGATTGCATGCCTTTTCAGTTTCGAGGAGGCAGCAGAAGAAGAGGTGCCAGTCATTCCTGCCATAGACTCACTAACAAGGTATTTTCAAGGTAATACCTCTCCTTATTCCTTAGCATAAGGTGATCCAATCCCCCAGGGTTCCTGCATGATCTGTTGCGGGATTTTTCCTGGCAGGGTTTCTTTCTTGCCAGGTTTTTTCATCCCGCTCTTAGCGCGACACTTACCGTACTGTTTCATTTCACTATCTCCTGATTCTCCATGGAAAGAGCTTATGAGCTTGGTACATGGGCAATCAATCCCGTTTCCTTCATTCGCGGTAGGGATATTAACCGCATGCGCATGTGAGACGGAGGTAGCTCGCTAAACGAAATCCGAGATTAATCATGATTCTATGGTTCAACGTTCCACCACACACCTTCTAGGGATGTCTTAATAATTAATAGACATTTTAAACTGCACCTCTTGGGAACCTAGCCTAAATATATGACATTATGTAAACATAAAACCTCTTAAATTCGTTTGTAAAAAATCCAAAAATAAATTAAGGTTAGAACTTTAGAGCAATATTAGGTTAATAACGTATTTCCAATTTTAACAGTTTGTGACCACAGGTAAAAACAAAATCTTACAGATCATGCTTTAAATCATAACATTTACAGTTGATAGCTACAGCATTCAACAACGTCTATTGCTAAATAGTTTGGAAATAGTCTCGCAGATGGCAGCACCTACAAGGTCAAACAATCCGAGATTAATCATGATACTATGGTTTAACGTTCCACCACACACCTTCTAGGGATGTCTTAATAATTAATATACATTTTAAACTGCACCTTTTGGGAACCTAGCACTAAATATATGATATTTTGTAAACATAAACCCCTTAAATTGGTTGTAACGTTGTGCTGGTTTAGTTCTACGTCACAGGTCAGGCGTAATAATTGTAACACACTTTAGACGGTGTTACATATTAGATTTGCAAATTTCAGAAAATAAACGAGAATAAATTCAAAATTGTAATAATGTATAACTATGTAAAAAAAATTGTAATGTATGATAAATATTTTTAATGAGATCTCTGGCTGATAGTGACATCTAGCGAGAAAAAATTAAAATAAGTAATCAAGCTATGCATGCGCACCCCGGATGCGCGATAGATAGGAAGGTGGCTCGTAATTAATTTTTCTCTCTCATTTGGCCAGGATGTAACGGGGAAAGGACGTCTCCAAATGGCAAGAAGATGTATTTAGTTTCTTTTTATTTTAATTAATATAAAGTATTCTTTTCTTTCAATCATGGCATAGAACACGGCATACGATACCAGATACAAGATGGGTTGCAGACTTATTCATGGTTCTCCCGATGCTTAATCACGAAGACGAATCCAGGCTTTACCGAGATTTACCACGAGGTGGAAGGGAAGTTGCGACAAGTTAACACAGCTAAGTGGGCGATTTAAAACTTTTAAAACTTAATTTCAAAATTTAAAACATTTCGAAGCAGAATTTCTAAATTATGAACATTGAACTTTTAATTAATAAGCATAATTATAATTACGCATCTTTTGGTGCCAATTTGTTCACATTTAATAATTAAATTTGATTATACAAGAAAGGCAAGTAAACTCGAATATATGTTCATTTTCAGCCATTGATTAATTAATTAATTGAAGGAGTGCTATCCTTAAAAATTTATAAGTAATATTAAAAATGTTCCATAATCCGTAACTGAGTGTTAAAAAAAAATTGTGTGTCATGATTTTAATTTATTTTATCTGTCGATCTTAAAATAAAAGTTTATGATTTGCTTTAATTGAATTTAAAAGTCATTATTTTACCAGTGCACAAATTCCTTGCATTTCAAATAAATAAACTTTAAGAATTAATTCAAGAATATTCTGCTAATTTTATTTGTTTAACTTGGTAATTAAAAATATTTTAAGTAACGGAGTTGTAGCTTCTGTTGCGTTACAGACAGACGTTTCATTACGCCTCAACTGTAAGCTAGAAGTGAATATTAAATGTTTTAAGAGTTATAACTAAATAAAGTCCAATTTGTAAAATTATAATCCGTTACACAATTTGCGCAACTCTGCTTTAAATTTGAAGCGTAAATTTGTGTGTTGGCAAAAAGAAAATTTAAAAATGGTTGAAAATAACCGAATTCATTAAATATATTCAAAAGGTAAATTCACAGTGTAAAATTTCATAAAATGTATAAATTGAAAGTAAAAGGACGTAGCTTGTGTGAACAGCATGGTAAAGATAAGGGAGAAAACCAGTTATAACCAGTCTTTACTTGTAGTGTAGAGTTTCAAGGTTAGAGACCCTTGTTTAAAATATTAATCGTAATATGCTTGGTAAAGTTTAGATTTTTAAAAGTTTGTGCATGGCTTTGAGAAAGCCGGTTGTAGATTACCAATGTTGACACAGCTGCTAGTTCCAATGTCAGGCAAGTTAGATTTGATTGTCCGAGTTGTATAAACAAGTATCTAGCCTGAAGTTCAATGTTTGCATAAAGCCTGTTTAAATATTTCGAGTTTGCTTGACTTTAAGGATAAAGAATAGATTCTCGTGAATTTTCTGAAAATAATTCTATTAAACAAAATGGATTTAATAATAAAGTTTTGTCAAAAGAGGAATTAAAATGTATAATAAAAAAGAAAATTATAATTGAAATTAACAGTAATATGATTTTAATAGTAAGGTTTAATAAAATATAAATTTATGAGCTAATTTTAAAGGTATTGAAATTTAAATGTATAAGTTGTATAGTAATCATATAAAATTATTTCAAGCAAATTTATCTTTTAAAATAGTTGAGATTTTTTTAAAATTTTAAATTTGGAAATATGCGAGTTTATTTAAAAAGAAGAATAAATTAACAAGGAGAATGCGAATGTGCCTTTGTACAGAATTTATACGCCACGACAACACTCACGCTGTATGTCAAAGTGCACGTTGACATACTATAGATATTCTACATGAGAGAGAGACTAGGACAAATCTCAAAACACACAATACTACACCGATTCAATGACTTATGGGGAATCAACAGACTATACACTTGACCAAAATTGTGTATAAATGTGCAAGCGTAGGTTCCGTTTAATTTCAATTCTTGTTTGTAAATATAAGAGCTTAGCAAAAAAATTTAATTCAATTTATTTACAAAATACTTGAAAGAAGTTTTAATATGTAATAGAATTCATATAATCCTTTGTGTGTCAACATGCTAGCTATATAATTTTTAAATTAAAATATGGGTTTTAATTTAAGAATAAGGTAATTGGATTTTCAAAATATGGGTTTTGAAATCCAAAGTGGTATAAGATGTACGAGATATTGTAGAGATAACGAAAGGTTATGAGGCAATGGTACATGTTTAAAGTTGTGAAATTGAGAGGAGAATATGTAGATAAATAGCGTCGATAATGTTGAAATTTTTTGGCTTACAGGAAGTAAGCGGTATTCATAAATCCTAGAGATTGGATTATGAAGAATATAGCTAGATCATGTGTTAGGAAATGTTGACAAACAAAGAGGAATATTTGAAACACAGTAACTTTGAACGAGTAATTTTTAACAAGAGTAATTGGAATAAACAGAGTAATTTTGAAAGAATTTAATTTAAATAAAGAGTAAATTTATTAAGAGTGAATAATGTCGTTTTGAAATTAAAAGAGATATAATTATGTGCTTGTGAAATAAATAAATAAAAAAAAAAAGTTTACAAGAAGTTTGATTTAGAAAGTAAAGATTTTCAAGTATGCAATGTTTTTAAAAAAATTTTTTTTATATTGTTAAATAAATAATTTAGAGAATTAATAAATAGTAATTTCAAAGAGTTGATCAAAATAAGAAATGTGTAAGAAAGAACTTTTTAATCTAAATTAAATTAATTCTTTTAAATATAAATTAAATTTATTATAATATATGTATTTAAAATATAAATAGAAATAATGAGTAAATATAGTTGATGTTATTTTTGATTAATTAATAAAAATGTTTTAATGAAATGAAGTCAGTAAAAAAAACATTATGTAAAAGTATTAGAGTGTCAATATAATATTTTATGATATGTTTTCCCAAAGAAAATAATTTGATTGTTAACTTAAGCGTTGTTCGTAAATCGTTACATTTAATAAAAAAAAAGGGAGAAATGAAATGACACAATTTTTTTTCAAGAGGGGGGAAAAATATGTAACACACTTTAGACGGTGTTACATATTAGATTTGCAAATTTCAGAAAATAAACGAGAATAAATTCAAAATTGTAATAATGTATAACTATGTAAAAAAAATTGTAATGTATGATAAATATTTTTAATGAGATCTCTGGCTGATAGTGACATCTAGCGAGAAAAAATTAAAATAAGTAATCAAGCTATGCATGCGCACCCCGGATGCGCGATAGATAGGAAGGTGGCTCGTAATTAATTTTTCTCTCTCATTTGGCCAGGATGTAACGGGGAAAGGACGTCTCCAAATGGCAAGAAGATGTATTTAGTTTCTTTTTATTTTAATTAATATAAAGTATTCTTTTCTTTCAATCATGGCATAGAACACGGCATACGATACCAGATACAAGATGGGTTGCAGACTTATTCATGGTTCTCCCGATGCTTAATCACGAAGACGAATCCAGGCTTTACCGAGATTTACCACGAGGAGGAAGGGAAGTTGCGACAAGTTAACACAGCTAAGTGGGCGATTTAAAACTTTTAAAACTTAATTTCAAAATTTAAAACATTTCGAAGCAGAATTTCTAAATTATGAACATTGAACTTTTAATTAATAAGCATAATTATAATTACGCATCTTTTGGTGCCAATATGTTCACATTTAATTATTAAATTTGATTATGCAAGAAAGGCAAGTAAACTCGAATATATGTTCATTTTCAGCCATTGATTAATTAATTAATTGAAGGAGTGCTATCCTTAAAAATTTATAAGTAATATTAAAAATGTTCCATAATCCGTAACTGAGTGTTAAAAAAAATTTGTGTGTCATGATTTTAATTTATTTTATCTGTCGATCTTAAAATAAAAGTTTATGATTTGCTTTAATTGAATTTAAAAGTCATTATTTTACCAGTGCACAAATTCCTTGCATTTCAAATAAATAAACTTTAAGAATTAATTCAAGAATATTCTGCTAATTTTAATTGTTTAACTTGGTAATTAAAAATATTTTAAGTAACGGAGTTGTAGCTTCTGTTGCGTTACAGACAGACGTTTCATTACGCCTCAACTGTAAGCTAGAAGTGAATATTAAATGTTTTAAGAGTTATAACTAAATAAAGTCCAATTTGTAAAATTATAATCCGTTACATAATAAGAGTCTGTCTGTTACGCTCTTCAAATCTTGAAGGTAGAACTAGGTTACTTAATGAATTAAGTATTAAATATTTTAAAATACAAAGTTAAACCATTTAAACTAGCAGAGTCTCATTAAATTAATATTTAAAGGCTTATTAAATTGAGATGCATGGAATTGTGTGCTCGTTAAATAATTACTCTATTAACTTCAATTAAAGCAAATTACACATATTTTATTTAACCAAAAAAATAATATAAATTACAATCATAATACATATTTCTTAGACATTGCTTTAGTTACTGAACATTTAATATTTGACTTATGAGGAATTTTTACGTATTGACATTCAATGGCTGAAATGGCATTGTATTCGAGTTTACTTGCTTGCTATATTCATAATAAAATCTTAAAATTTAAATTGAAAACAAATGCACCAAATGATGCATAAATTATTTGCATAAATTTATGACTAATATTTTAAACAAGGACTCTCTGGCCTTGAAACTCTACACTTTACAATACAAGAAAAACAGGTTATAACTGGTTTCTCCCCTATATTTACAGAACTGTTTACACATCCTAATAGGCAATTCTTTTACGTTCAATTTATATTTTAAAACAACTTCCACTGTTAAAATATTATTGAATACAAAATTTTTATCTTTTTTAATATACTTAATTATTTCAGTTATTTTCAGCCCTTTTTAGTTGTCTTTTAGCCAACACACAAATTTACATCTCAAAGTTTTAGCAGATTTTTACCCTTAGAAGCAGAGTTGCGCATTTTATGTAACTGTTCTTATTTTTAGTAGCTCTAATTCTTGTGAGTTAAAGCTGATTTTAAATATTGCAGTTTATAGTTACATATTTTTAAAAAATGACCTGCAAAGTCTTACTATATTATTGTCTATAGGCTTAATAAATTGAGATGCATAGGATTGTATGCTCGTTAAATAATTACTCTTTTAACTTCAATTATAGCAAATTACACATATTTTATTTAACCAAAATAATAATATAAATTACAATCAAAATACATATTTCTTAGACATTGCTTTAGTTACTGAACATTTAATATTTGACTTATGAGGAATTTTTACGTATTGACATTCAATGGCTGAAATGGCATTGTATTCGAGTTTACTTGCTTGCTATATTCATAATAAAATCTTACAATTTAAAGTGAAAACAAATGCACCAAATGATGCAAAAAATACATTTATATACGTGTTGAAAAGTCTAAAGTTTTTTTAATTTTGTGTTAAATTGTTTAACTTTTTAAATTTTGTAATAATTCACTAAAGTTTGAATTCGTTCACTTATCTGTTTCAACATGTTGTAGCCTCGCATCATTCTATTGGAAAAACCTCTTACCAGATTCCTTTCAGTAACTTCAGTGTTCCATCTTCGTACTCGGCTACGTACGCTGTCTTCTACATTATGATTATAACAAATTAAAGAAATAACTGTTACATTAAAATTTGAAACTAAACATTTCCTCGCTCTCGGATACGTCCGTTGCCTTCTACATTCTGGCTAAAAGAGAAATTAAATTATCGTTGCAAGCAGGCCTCCTAGCTACCGCGCATCAGGGTGGGCTCATATCTACTTTAATTTACTTGTTTTTAAACTCTTCCAACAGATGTCACTACCAACCAGAGATTTCATTCAAAATATTTCTAATAAATTACAATTTTTTTTGAATACATTCTCGTTTGTTTTCTGAAATTTCCATTTTAATATGTAACACCATCTAACGTGTGTTACATGGTTTGTAAAAGTTCCAAAAAGAAACAAGGTTCAAACTTTAGAGAAATAATAAGTTAATAGCATATATTCAATCTTAACAGTTTGTGACTTCAAATAAAAACAAAATCTTACAGATCATGCCTCACATCATAACATTTACAGTTGATAGCTTCTGCATTCAACAACGTCCATTGCTAAATAGTTTAGAAATAGTCAAGCAGATGGCAGCACCTACAAGGTCAAACAATCCTAGTTTAATGAGTCTTGCCTGAGTGCTTGAGCAGGTAGGACGTATTGACTAAGGCTTTGTCGAAAAAGGCGCGGCATAGTTCCTTTGTGTTCAGTGCACGTGTGTTTCATTGTTCCGAATATAGGCATTTAAGTTTAGTGAACTTTTGAACAGAGCTAAATTTAAGTGTTACTGTGAATTGTGTTGTGTTAGTTTTTAATTAAAAACAAGTGATAGCATAAGATTATAAATTTAAATAGGCTAGACGTTTAGATTTTAGAACTAGGCTAGCGTAAAGACTTACAACCGTGACAAAACTCTTTAGGTTACTTTTTTTAGACTAAAACCTGACAACCTGTACCTGCAGTAAACCACTTTCTACATACAAGCCGGCCCTGCGGGCCGACTTGCTATCCCTACACCTTTCCTGCAATGTCGAATATAGAGGCACAACGCGGGACCCCAAGCGACGGGGCTGAGTCAATGGGGACAAGTTCCTCTCAGGGTAAGTCCACCCCCTTGAGGGTGTACGGACCTGCGAGGACGTCTTCCGCGGCTATGGCGGCGGCGCTTGGCGGACCCTGCGACGGTCCATCTCGACCAGCAACTCCTCTCAGCACCTACTCCCAATCAGAGCTAGGCACTGACTACACAATGACGGAGGGTTCTGCTGCTGAATCCGCCAACGATGATGCCGGGTATCGGCCTGTCGTAAGGAGGAAGAGGAAGAAGCAGACTCGCCAGTCCGACTCCGGTACCGAAACCACGGCGAAACGAAAGACCGTGGACACTGTGAAGACTGCCGGCGCTGTTGCCAGCGCAGTGGCTCACAGAGCTCCACAAATGGTCACGGACTCGCCTATGACAGACTTAGCTAAAAACATAAAATCTACCGGGGCAGCGGCCAAAATCCCTGCAATCACGATCTACCCAGATCACCACCGCTTAATCGACATTAGTAAGGAATTCAAGTCCAAATACAACCCTTACTTTTATTTAGCAACGAAGGTGAAGGATGGAGTGAAGCTCCAAACCAGCACCTACGAAGACTATGTTAACCTCCAGAGGTACCTTGGGGAGAAGGGTGTGCCCCACCACGTATTCCGCCTCGAAAATGCGAGGACATTTAAAGTAGTAGTTCGAGGGGTGGATGAATCCACCGAAACAGCGGAGGTCGGAAACGACCTTAAAAGCAGGGGTATGGAGGTCCTCAAAGTGTCCCAAATGAAGGGACACTTTACCAAGGAGCCTCTGCCCATGTTCCTTGTGGAGCTAGCGTCCGAAAAAGACGCTCGTGAAGCAATGGCGCTGACCAGTATTTGCTTCATGCGGGTACGAGTGGAAGCTTACAGGCAGCCCACAGGTCCTGTGCAATGCTTCAACTGCCAGAGGATAGGTCATACAACAAGTTGTTGTAAGGCTACTCCTCGGTGCGTTAAATGTGGCGAGGGCCACGATTCCAAGACCTGCACAAAGGATCGAGACCACTTCAAGTGTATCCTCTGCGGGGCTAACCACACCGCGAACTATCGAGGCTGCGCCATTTACAAGCAGGCCGCCAAATCCAAGGCCCAGGCAAAGAAGAAGGTCGATGGGGATAAAACCCCAAAACCGGCCCCTTCAGCCAAAACAAAAACACAGGTGCCTGCTCCACGGTACACAACACCGAACATTTCCTACGCCCAAGCATCTGCTTCGGCTACCTCTGGGAAGCCAGTGCAAATGCCACCTCCTACCATTACTTCCCCAAAACCGGCCCTAATTCCAACACCTAACTTACTGACACCCAATACCATTTCTGGCCCTAAGGCAGGGTCGTCAACGACACCCCCCGTTCCTAAAGCCAGGGTTAATCCCCCGCAAAAGGAACGAGAGGATAAACGCCCCAAGCCCACAAAGGCCAGGACGGTTTCCCAACCTCAGCCAGAGCCACATGTGGCTCCTGCAGCCTCCGTTAACCCACCCCTGACCATACCTACCTCGTCCGCTTCTATAGACTGGGCGAAAGGGACCTTTGAACCGCTCCTAAGAGTTGTTAACTCTGCTCTGACCTGGGAAGCCTTCACGGGCGGACTGGGTCTTTTCATTGTCAAGACCTTATCCTCACCTCCCAAAACCTTCTCAGAATTCCTGACTTCCTTCATCCAGTACGTCTCCTCTGTCAACCATGGATAGGTTACCGGTCCTGATATGGAATGCCAACGGCGTTAAATATAAAAAACTAGAGCTTCTTCGCTATATGCAAAGAAACAACTATAAACTAGCGCTGATTACAGAAACACACCTAAACCCCCAAGATAAATTCTCAATGCCAAACTTTAAAGTTTACCGCACTGACAGGACAACTAGAAGCCGCGGCGGTACGGCTATAATAATAGATAAACGCATTAAACATTTTGAATTGTTTTTGCCCGCACTCACATGCGTTGAAGCAACAGCTATTAGGCTTGAGCTCAACGGCAGCACAACAACACTTGTATCAGCGTACAAACCCCCGGGTTCTGTTGATTACACTCGCGATTTAGAAGTTCTTTTACAGACCTCTAGTAGGGTAATAGTCGCCGGGGACCTCAATTCTAAACACACATGCTGGGGCTGTAAGTCTACAAACACAGGAGGCCGGCAACTCCAAACCTTCTTACAAAACACAACAGCTATACTGCTGGCCCCTCCTGAACCAACACACCACAGCACTTACCACACGGAAGACATTTTAGATATAGCTATTGCGAAAGGTCTGCTAGTGTCACCGCAACTTCACGTCGATAGAGATCTGAATTCAGATCACTACCCCGTGATAATGGCGGTTTCTGGAAGCCCTGTTCGCAAAGAGCTAAGGAAAGTGTTGAACTACAGACTGGCTGACTGGGAGTTATTCCGGTCCCAGCTGGACAGCACTCTACCTGCCACCCTAAATGTCGACTCACCACTGGACATAGACAAAGCCGTCGGCAGCCTTACGACGGCAATACGTACTGCGATTACTAACGCGGTACCAGTTAAATGTCAGCCCAGACACTATGTACACATACCAAGGCACATACTACATCTAATCACCCGGCGAAATAGGATCCGGCGGGCATTGCAACACGGGGTAAACAGATGCGTTCCACACACAACACTTAATCGCCTTAAGAGGCAAATTAGGCGGGAACTAATTCAGTACAAAGTCGATGGCTTCCAAGCGGAATTGGCGACCTTAAACACAACAGACACACCCATCTGGCCGATGGTCAAACACTTCACGCGAGAACCGCTGCGCTATCCCCCACTCATCGGCCCGAATGGGCAGGTGGGCGACCCGGTCGACAAAGTTAACTTGTTTGCTGACACACTTGAGAGCACGTTCCAACCAAACGACCAACCAGCTGATGCAGCCGTTACAGCTAAAGTAGATTTAGAAACAGCACGGTTTGCCTACTGTCCTACATTAGAGCCAAACACTGACACTACAATTACAGAGATAAAGTGGGCAATCTCACAAACAAACTCCAGGAAAGCTCCTGGACCAGACACCATCACCAACACAACGCTAAAACACCTCACGGAGAAAGCAATCATTTATCTGTCAAACATCTATAATGCTATACTCCGGACACAACACTTCCCGGACGCTTGGAAGGAGGCCAAGATCTTGGTCTTCCCCAAACCGGGAAAAGACCACAACAAACCTGATTCATATAGACCGATAAGCTTGTTGAATACGATGGGCAAGGTATTTGAAAAAATTTTGCTCAAACGTATCAACAAACATATCCACACACACAACATACTGAGGCCAGAGCAATTTGGCTTTAGGACAAAACACTCGGCTACGCATCAGCTGATGAGAGTGGTGGAGCATGCAACCAAGGGTTTCAACAATTACTGCTCGACTGGGGTAGTCTTCCTGGACATTGAAAAGGCCTTTGACCGGGTCTGGCACAACGGGCTCTTAGCGAAACTTCGTCACTATGGCTTTCCAGACGGGCTCATACAACTAGTTAGCTCATACCTGTCCAACCGTAAGTTTAGGGTTGATGTAGATCAAGCTCAATCTACACTACGGACTATACGGGCCGGAGTCCCTCAGGGCTCAATTATTGGGCCCGTATTGTTCAACATCTACATCAACGACATACCGACAACACTCAACACACAAGTGGCCATATTTGCAGATGACACCGCGTTATCCGCTCAGTCATGGAAACCACATCTAATACACTTATATTTACAGGACCACCTTACAGTACTAGAATCATGGCTGAGCTACTGGAGAGTTAAGGTGAACGTGGCCAAGTGCCAGGCTTTGCTTCTCTCCAAACGTAGGACACACCAACTCAACACACCTCTAAAACTATTAGGCGAGGACATTCACTGGGGGAACCAGGTCAAATATCTGGGAGTCATACTCGACAGAGGCCTGACTTGGGACCCTCACATTACCGACACGTTAAAAAAAGCAACATTTAGATTAACACAACTATATCCTATGCTTAACAGAACAAGCCCACTTTCACTACGGGCGGCCACTACTATATACGTATCTATGTTGCGCAGCATACTCACTTACGCATCACCCGTCTGGGGTCATGCAGGTAACACACGCACACGCAGACTACAGTTATTCCAAAACAAGGTTTTGCGAATAATCACGAAGGCACCTAGATGTACAAGATTAACACTGCTTCACACTGACTTAAAAGTGCCTTTCATCAAACAACACCTCCGACACTTAGCAACAAAGTTCTACAAACAGGCTCACGCACATACAACATCAACACTCATTTCCTCACTGGGTAGATATGACCCCACCTACGACACACACAGACGGCCGCTGTCCTTACTGACCGCCTAGCTCACACCATACCACCAAAATAAAATATACATACTAATAAATTCTGCTTCACAGTTATGTTCCAGGTGACGCAGGGGCACATCTCCAGGGCCGCTTAGCCCCAACGGAAGTAATAATTTGATTGCATGCCTTTTCAGTTTCGAGTAGGCAGCAGAAGAAGAGGTGCATGCCACTCCTGCCATAGACTCACTAACAAGGTATTTGCAAGGTAATACCTCTCCTTATTCCATAGCATAAGGTGATCCAAGCCCCCAGGGTTCCTGCATGATCTGTCGCGGGATTTTTCCTGGCAGGGTTTCTTTCTTGCCAGGCTTTTTCATCCCGCTCTTAGCGCGACACTTACCGTACTGTTTCATTTCACTATCTCCTGATTCTCCATGGAAAGAGCTTATGAGCTTGGTACATGGGCAATCAATCCCGTTTCCTTCATTCGCGGTAGGGATACTAACCGCATGCGCATGTGAGACGGAGGTAGCTCGCTAGAGGTTGGCTGCCACGAGGGCTGGGCGGGTTTTGGGGGCTCAGACCCGGGTAAAAAAAAAAAAAAAAAAAAAAAAAAAAAAAAAATCCTAGTTTAATCATGATTCTATGGTTTAAAGTTCCATTATACACCTTCTAGGGATGTCTTACTAATTAATAGACATTTCAACCTACACCTCTTGGGAACCTAGCACTAAATATATGACATTTTGTAAACATAAAACGTCTTAAATTCGTTTGTAAAAAATCCAAAAATAAATTAAGGTTAAAACTTTAGAGAAATATTAGGTTAATAACGTATTTTCAATGTTAACAGTTTGTGACCACAGATAAAAACAAAATCTTAGAGATCATGCTTTAAATCATAACATTTACAGTTGATAGCTACTGCAATCAACAACGTCCATTGCTAATTAGTTTGGAATTAGTCAAGCAGATGGCAGCACCTACAAGGTCAAACAATCCGAGTTTAATCATAATTCTATGGTTTAACAATCCACCACACACCTTCTAGGGATGTCTTAATAATTAATAGACATTTTAAACTGCACCACTTGGGAACCTAGCACTAAATATATGACAATATCTAAACATAAAAGTCCTTAAATTCGTTTGTAAAAGTTCCAAAAAGAAATTAAGGTTAAATCTTTAGAGAAATAATAAGTTAATAACGTATATTCAATGTTAACAGTTTGTGACTTCAAATAAAAACAAAATCTTACAGATCATGCCTTAAATCATAACATTTACAGTTGATAGCTACTGCATTAAAAAACGTCAACTGCTAAATAGGTTGGAAAAGGTCACGCAGATGGCAGCACCTACTAGGTCAAACAATCCGAGTTTAATCATGATTGTATGGTTTAACGTTCCACCACACACCTTCTAAGGATATCCTAATAATTAATAGACATTTTAAAATACACACCTTGGGAACCTAGCACTAAATATACGACAATTTTTAAACATAAAACCTCTTAAATTCGTTTGTAAAAACCTTAAAATAAATTAGTTTAGAACTTTAGAGAAATATTAAATTAATATCGTATTTTCAATCTTAACAATTTGTGACATAAAATACAATCAAAATCTTACAGATCATGCCTTCAATCATAACGATTACAGTTGGAAGCTACTGCATTCAACAACGTATATTGCTAAATAGTTTGGAAATAGTCAAGCAGATGGCAGCACCTACAAGGTCAATTAATCCGAGTTTAATCATAATTCTATGCTTTAACGTTCCACCACACACCGTCTAGAGATGTCTTAATAATTAATAGACATTTTAAACACCACCCCTTGGGAACCTAGCTCTAAATATATGACAATTTTTAAACATAAAAGTCCTTAAATTCGTTTGTAAAATTTCCAAAATGAAATTAGGTTTAGAACTTTAGAGAATTATTAAGTTAATAGCGTATATTCAATCTTAACAGTTTGTGACATTAAATACAATCAAAATCTTACAGATCATGAATTCAATCATAACATATCCAGTTGGTAGCTACTGCATTCAAAAACGTCCATTGCGAAAGAGTTTGGAAATAGTCAAGCAGATAGCAGCAGCTGCAAGGTCAATCAATCCGAGTTTAATCATAATTCTATGGTTTAACGTTCCACCACACACCGTCTAGGGATGTCCTAATAATTGTTAGACATTTTAAACACCACCCCTTGGGAACCTAGCACTAAATATATGACAATTTTTAAACATAAAAGTCCTTAAATTCGTTTGTAAAAGTTCCAAAATGAAATTAGGTTTAGAACTTTAGAGAATTATTAAGTTAATAGCGTATTTTCAATCTTAACAGTTTGTGACATTAAATACAATCAAAATCTTACAGATCATGAATTCAATCATAACATATCCAGTTGGTAGCTACTGCATTCAACAACGTCCATTGCTAATTAGTTTGGAATTAGTCAAGCAGATGGCAGCACCTACAAGGTCAAACAATCCGAGTTTAATCATAATTCTATGGTTTAACAATCCACCACACACCTTCTAGGGATGTCTTAATAATTAATAGACATTTTAAACTGCACTTATTGTGAACCTAGCACTAAACATATACCATTTTGTAAACGTAAAACATCTTAAATTCGTGTGTAAAAAATCCAAAAATAAATTAAGGTTAAAACTTTAGAGAAATAATAGGTTAATGAAGTATTTTCAATCTTAACATTTTGTGACCGCAGGTAAAAACAAAATCTTACTAATCATGCCTTAAATCATAACATTTTCAGTTTATAGCTACTGCATTCAACAACGTCCATTGCTAAATAGTTTGGAAATAGTTAAGCAGATGGCAGCACCTACAAGGTCAAACATTCCGAAATTAATCATGATTCCATGGTTTATAGTTCCACCACACACCTTCTAGGGATGTCTTAATAACTAATAGACATTTTAAACTGCACCACTTGGGAACCTAGCACTAAATATATGACAATTTTTAAACATAAAAGTCCTTAAATTCGTTTGTAAAAGTTCCAAAATGAAATTAGGTTTAGAACTTTAGAGAATTATTAAGTTAATAGCGTATTTTCAATCTTAACAGTTTGTGACATTAAATACAATCAAAATCTTACAGATCATGAATTCAATCATAACATATCCAGTTGGTAGCTACTGCATTCAACAACGTCCATTGCGAAAGAGTTTGGAAATAGTCAAGCAGATAGCAGCAGCTGCAAGATCAAACAATCTGAGTTTAATCATGATTTTCTAAGGTTTAACGATCCATTACACAACTTCTAGGCATGTCTTAATAATTAATAGACATTTTAAACTGCACCTCTTGGGAACCTAGCACTAAATATATACCATTTTGTAAACGTAAAACATCTTAAATTCGTGTGTAAAAAATCCAAAAATAAATTAAGGTTAAAACTTTAGAGAAATAATAGGTTAATGAAGTATTTTCAATCTTAACATTTTGTGACCGCAGGTAAAAACAAAATCTTACTAATCATGCCTTAAATCATAACATTTTCAGTTTATAGCTACTGCATTCAACAACGTCCATTGCTAAATAGTTTGGAAATAGTTAAGCAGATGGCAGCACCTACAAGGTCAAACAATCCGAACTTAATCATGATTCCATGGTTTAACGTTCCACCACACACCTTCTAGGGATGTCTTAATAACTAATAGACATTTTAAACGGCACCCCTTGGAAACCTAGAACTAAATATATGAAAATGTTTAAACATAATAGTCCTTAAATTAATTTGTATATCTTCCAAAAAGAAATTAGGGTTAAAACTTTAGAGAAGTATTAAGTCAACTTTAGAGCGTATTTTCAATCTTAACAGTTTGTGACTACAAAATAATAATAAAATCTTACAGATCATGCCTTAAATCATAACATCTACAGTTGATAGCTATTACATTCAACAACGTCCATTGCTAAATAGTTTGGAGATAGTCAAGCAGATGGCAGCAGATTCTATGGTTTAACGTTCCATTACACATTCTATGGATGTCTTAATAATTAATAGACATTTTAAACTGCACCTCTTCGAAACCTAGCACTAAATATATGTCATTTTGTAAACATAAAACCTCTTAAATTCGTTTGTAAAAAATCCAAAAATAAATTAAAGTTAAGACTTTAGGGAAATAATAGGTTAATAACGTATTTTCAATCTTAACAGTTTGTGACCACAGGTAAAAACTGAATCTTACAGATCATGGCTTAAATCATAACATTTAAAGCCGATAGCTACTGCATTCAAAAACGTCCATTGCTAAATAGTTTGGAAATAGTCAAGCAGATGGCAGCAGCTACAAGATCAAACAGTCCGAGTTTAATCATGATTCTATGGTTTAACGTTCCATTATACAACTCCTAGGGATGTCCTAATAATTAATAGACATTTTAAACTGCACCTCTTGGGAACCTAGCACTAAATATATGACATTTTGTAAACATAAAACATCTTAAATTCGTTTGTAAAAAATCCAAAAATAAATGAAGGTTAGAACTTTAGAGAAATAATAGGTTAATGAAGTATTTTCAATCTTAACATTTTGTGACCGCAGGTAAAAACAAAATCTTACTAATCATGCCTTAAATCATAACATTTTCAGTTTATAGCTACTGCATTCAACAACGTCCATTGCTAAATAGTTTGGAAATAGTTAAGCAGATGGCAGCACCTACAAGGTCAAACATTCCGAAATTAATCATGATTCCATGGTTTATAGTTCCACCACACACCTTCTAGGGATGTCTTAATAACTAATAGACATTTTAAACTGCACCACTTGGGAACCTAGCACTAAATATATGACAATTTTTAAACATAAAAGTCCTTAAATTCGTTTGTAAAAGTTCCAAAATGAAATTAGGTTTAGAACTTTAGAGAATTATTAAGTTAATAGCGTATTTTCAATCTTAACAGTTTGTGACATTAAATACAATCAAAATCTTACAGATCATGAATTCAATCATAACATATCCAGTTGGTAGCTACTGCATTCAACAACGTCCATTGCTAATTAGTTTGGAATTAGTCAAGCAGATGGCAGCACCTACAAGGTCAAACAATCCGAGTTTAATCATAATTCTATGGTTTAACAATCCACCACACACCTTCTAGGGATGTCTTAATAATTAATAGACATTTTAAACTGCACTTATTGTGAACCTAGCACTAAACATATACCATTTTGTAAACGTAAAACATCTTAAATTCGTGTGTAAAAAATCCAAAAATAAATTAAGGTTAAAACTTTAGAGAAATAATAGGTTAATGAAGTATTTTCAATCTTAACATTTTGTGACCGCAGGTAAAAACAAAATCTTACTAATCATGCCTTAAATCATAACATTTTCAGTTTATAGCTACTGCATTCAACAACGTCCATTGCTAAATAGTTTGGAAATAGTTAAGCAGATGGCAGCACCTACAAGGTCAAACATTCCGAAATTAATCATGATTCCATGGTTTATAGTTCCACCACACACCTTCTAGGGATGTCTTAATAACTAATAGACATTTTAAACTGCACCACTTGGGAACCTAGCACTAAATATATGACAATTTTTAAACATAAAAGTCCTTAAATTCGTTTGTAAAAGTTCCAAAATGAAATTAGGTTTAGAACTTTAGAGAATTATTAAGTTAATAGCGTATTTTCAATCTTAACAGTTTGTGACATTAAATACAATCAAAATCTTACAGATCATGAATTCAATCATAACATATCCAGTTGGTAGCTACTGCATTCAACAACGTCCATTGCGAAAGAGTTTGGAAATAGTCAAGCAGATAGCAGCAGCTGCAAGATCAAACAATCTGAGTTTAATCATGATTTTCTAAGGTTTAACGATCCATTACACAACTTCTAGGCATGTCTTAATAATTAATAGACATTTTAAACTGCACCTCTTGGGAACCTAGCACTAAATATATACCATTTTGTAAACGTAAAACATCTTAAATTCGTGTGTAAAAAATCCAAAAATAAATTAAGGTTAAAACTTTAGAGAAATAATAGGTTAATGAAGTATTTTCAATCTTAACATTTTGTGACCGCAGGTAAAAACAAAATCTTACTAATCATGCCTTAAATCATAACATTTTCAGTTTATAGCTACTGCATTCAACAACGTCCATTGCTAAATAGTTTGGAAATAGTTAAGCAGATGGCAGCACCTACAAGGTCAAACAATCCGAACTTAATCATGATTCCATGGTTTAACGTTCCACCACACACCTTCTAGGGATGTCTTAATAACTAATAGACATTTTAAACGGCACCCCTTGGAAACCTAGAACTAAATATATGAAAATGTTTAAACATAATAGTCCTTAAATTAATTTGTATATCTTCCAAAAAGAAATTAGGGTTAAAACTTTAGAGAAGTATTAAGTCAACTTTAGAGCGTATTTTCAATCTTAACAGTTTGTGACTACAAAATAATAATAAAATCTTACAGATCATGCCTTAAATCATAACATCTACAGTTGATAGCTATTACATTCAACAACGTCCATTGCTAAATAGTTTGGAGATAGTCAAGCAGATGGCAGCAGATTCTATGGTTTAACGTTCCATTACACATTCTATGGATGTCTTAATAATTAATAGACATTTTAAACTGCACCTCTTCGAAACCTAGCACTAAATATATGTCATTTTGTAAACATAAAACCTCTTAAATTCGTTTGTAAAAAATCCAAAAATAAATTAAAGTTAAGACTTTAGGGAAATAATAGGTTAATAACGTATTTTCAATCTTAACAGTTTGTGACCACAGGTAAAAACTGAATCTTACAGATCATGGCTTAAATCATAACATTTAAAGCCGATAGCTACTGCATTCAAAAACGTCCATTGCTAAATAGTTTGGAAATAGTCAAGCAGATGGCAGCAGCTACAAGATCAAACAGTCCGAGTTTAATCATGATTCTATGGTTTAACGTTCCATTATACAACTCCTAGGGATGTCCTAATAATTAATAGACATTTTAAACTGCACCTCTTGGGAACCTAGCACTAAATATATGACATTTTGTAAACATAAAACATCTTAAATTCGTTTGTAAAAAATCCAAAAATAAATGAAGGTTAGAACTTTAGAGAAATAATAGGTTAATAAAGTATTTTCAATCTTAACATTTTGTGACCGCAGGTAAAAACAAAATCTTACAAATCATGCCTTAAATCATAACATTTACAGTTGATAGCTACTGCATTCAACAACGTCCATTGCTAAATAGATTGGAAAATACCACGCAGATGGCAACACCTACAATGTCAAACAATCCGAGTTTAATCATGATTCTATGGTTTAACATTCCACCACACACCTTCTAGGGATGTCGGAATAATTAATAGGCATTTTAAACTGCACCCCTTGGGAACCTAGCACTAAATATATGACAATTTTTAAACTTAAATGTCCTTAAATTCGTTTGTAAAATTTCCAAAAGGAAATTAAGGTTAAATCTTTAGAGAAGTATTAAGTTAATAACGTCCGGCCAAACTTTACAGTTTGTGACAACAGGTAAAAACCAAATCTTTTCAAACGCACATTTCCGCCCATTTCAGGAAGACAAGGGTTAATAACAAAAACCTAATTATATATTCTGCAAGAGAGTCCGTTTCTAAGCAACAGTTATAAATTTGAGTTTTTTCTTTAGTAGTTGATTGAATCACTAACACATTGCGCTTCTACATGATTTTGCATGAAATAAAGTATTGCCCCATGTAACTCCTGCAGCATTCGTTAACCCACTCCTTACCACACCTACCTCTTTTGCTCCTACAGACTGGGCGATAGAAACCTTTGAACCGCTCCAAATAGTGGTTAACTCTGCTCTGACCTGGGAAACCTCCACGGGCGAACTGGGTCGTTTCTTTGTCAAGACCAATCCTCCCCTCCCA
>JBAIZL010000394.1:11147500-11150000 GCA_036971475.1 Prosapia bicincta | reverse complement strand
TTGCTTCTTAAAGAATAATTTCGAGTAAATTTGTTAAATTAAAAAAAAAACAATTTCTAGAACAGATTTGGCTTTACTTAAATTCATTTAAAATTGTTCAAATATAAAATTATAGAAATTTATTATATTTTAAATTATTAAGGTTATACCTATAAAAAGATATATAAAGAAAGATATTTGAAGTAAATTCTTATACATTTATAGTATAAAATTATCTAATATATTTTGACTTCATAAATTATAACATTTTAGCAAATATATATAAAATTTATACTAATACTTGCCAGTTAAGGGAGAGTCTCGGAGAATAATATATAAACAAATATGAATGACGAAGGTTGAAGAATAATAGGGGAAATAGAAAAAGGTAGTGATTGAATTATTGAAAGAAATAAATAAGTTGTACGTAAGGAGTAAATAAATAAAAGAAGTAAAAATAAGAATAGTTGAGTATAGATAGTAAGTAAAAAGGCCCGTTGCAGTGTGTGTGTGTGTGTGTGTGTGTGTGTGTGTGTGTGTGTGTGTGTGTGTGTGTGTGTGTGTGTGTGTGTGTGTGTGTGTGTGTGTGTGTGTGTGTGTGTGTCTGTGTGTGTGTGTCTGTGTGTGTGTCTGTGTGTGTGTGTGTGTGTGAGTGTGTTTGTGTTGGCGTGCGTGTGTGTTTATATTTCATTAGAATAAGGGCAAAATGCAGTTATAAAATGCCATTGTAACTTTACGGAAAAGAAACTATCTAACTTCATGTGACCTCACCGTAGAAGAGCACGGCCAGAGATAGATAACTAGCTGTAAGTCTAAAGAGAAACGATAAGATCTAGAGGAGAGTTGAAAAGTGTGGAGTAAGATCATTCTAATACAAAAATGTTATTTTCAATGAAGTGAATGCAAAATATAACAACTTATAACAATTATATACATGTATTAAATATGGTGATACGATTTCTTCTAATACAGTTATTGATGACAAAAATTTTACATACAAGAATAGTTTAGATTTGTATATTTTTCAAAGCTTTTTAACAATAAATTATGTATAAGCTACTTCATGAAAAAGTAATGATATAAAAAAATTTATATACGTATATATATATATATATATATATATATATTTATTTATATATGTATGTGTGTGTGTGTGTGTGTGTGTGTGTGTGTGTGTGTGTGTGTGTGTGTGTGTGTGTGTGTGTGTGTGTGTGTGTGTATGTGTGTGTGTGTGTGTGTGTGTGTGTGTGTGTGTGTGTGTGTGTGTGTGTGTGTGTGTACAGTAAATACCATATAATGTGTATGAAATACGAGTCTCATGGAACCCAGAGGGTTTTTTTATACAAATTAATACCATAAGATTCTTGAAGGAAGAGAAAGAAAAATGTAAGAATAAATGAATATAAGAGAAACAAGGATAATGGACAATCATTGAATTTAATAAAAAAAAGAGTTGCGGTATCAATACAATTTCTAAAACCATGTGGCGTATTGTGGGAAACTATCTAAGGTTTAGTTTTATAGTCGAAAAAATGTAACATTATTTTGCGGATAAAATAAAATATTTATACATGTTTGGAATTGAAACCAAAATGCTTTTATTTCTTAGATAATTGCGGTAATAATTACAAAAAGTCGGGATTTTGTTATAAATAAAACACATCAATCTTACACAAAGACTGAGCTTTGTAGTGCGGAAAAATGTGGAAACATTTTAACCTAACGAAATCATCCTGACTCAGGCGCCATGCTTAGGAATGGATTTATTGCACATCTCCCATGCATGTCCGCCAATTACAGGAAGACAATGAATGTTAACAAAAACCTAATAATATGTTGAAGCAAGAGAACAGAAAAATGTAAGAATAAATGATTATAAGAGAAGCAAAGATAATGGACAATCGTTGAATTTATTAACAAAGAAAAGTTTCGGTATAAATACAATTTCTAAAACCATGTGCCGTATTGTGGGACACTATCTAAGGTTTAGTTCTAAAGTCGAAAATGTATAACATTATTTGCGGACAAAAAAAAGGTATTTATACGTGTCTGGAATCGAAACCGGAACGCTTTTATTACTTGGATAATTGCGGTAATAATTACAAAAAGTTCGGATTTTGTTATAAATAAAACAAAATAATCTTACACAAAGACTGAGCTTTGTAGTGCGGAAAAATTTTGAAAATTTTTAACCTAACGAAATCCTCCTGGCAGAGACCCCATGCTTAGGAATGGATTTATACCACTTCTTCCATACAAGTCGTCAATTACAGGAAGACAATGAGTGTTAACAAAAACTTAATAATATGTTCTGAAAAAAGTCCATTTCTAAGCAACAATTATAAATTTAGGTTTTGTTTTTAGTAGTTCATTGAATCACTAACAGATTGCGCTTCTACAAGATTTTGTACGAAATAAAGATTAAAACCTAGATATTAAAAGACCTAATATGTAAAGTATCAAATGACATGGAATATATTTCAAATATTACACATGTAAAATACGTATCCAAGGGATTAAA
>JBAIZL010000394.1:11132500-11145000 GCA_036971475.1 Prosapia bicincta | reverse complement strand
GATAAAAATGTCAGAAGCGCAGCCATCTGACATCTTTTTTATTGACAAAAAAAAAATTGAAAATTGCCAATATATTACCAATAAAATAAATCACAAAGTATTATACAGTATCTATTTATTTTTCCTATAACAGCCCTTTATATTTTGGTGGTCAAGATTTTTTGCGTTAAAATAACTAACAGTCTTATGATCTGTAACCACCTCAGGTATTAGGCACCAGCCGCCATTGCTTGTTCTTATGGCGCGAATTAAATCCTCCTTCTGACACTCAAAATCTATCGGATGATTGTTTTAAAGAACATAAACATAAAATTTATTTTCCGTAGCTTCTAAACCCTGGGTTTTCTCGATATAGGATATGAAAAATGTATGTAATTTTTCCACCTTTAAGATATAATTGAGGGGAGCGATTAAAAAATTCCCAATTAAATAATTTACGAAATATATCACTTCAAAATAGTTTTAACAGCTCAAATAATAACTATTTTTACAATATGCAAAATTAATATGAAATAAAATTATTATAATAAGAGTAATAAAATTTTATATGTCGTTTGGATTATAATGGTTTATTTTATTTTCTTACAGTAATAAATCAATTAATCACCCCTAAATGCGAGTTAAAGATGCGTGGGGAAATGTAATACCCGCTCCCCTCCTGGAGGATTATGTCTTTTTATACTCTTGAGGACTAAAATAGATTTTTAGTTGACTATATGATAAAGAAAATAAATATTGAATTAATATCAAGCCTTAACTGGGCTAAACGTGGAATGTATTGATGACAGAATAACAGAAAATGAATTTCTTAAACCACTTTTATAAAAGTCCTTCAGAATAATTAATTCTTTGGGGAATTTTAGTTTATGAAAATAAACATTTAAAGTTTGCTTTTCATACCTGGTTGTTTACTTCAAGCCTATAATTTGATTCACTAAATACACAGGTTTTGTACTCAAAATTATGTTCATTAGGCACTTTTCAAATTTGTAAAGTATATAAAATAAGAAGTATTTAACCCTTTGTGGTTAAAAAACCCAGTGTCTTATCAAGAAACTAAACAAGATATGTGCTTTTTTAGTGCTAAGATAAGCAAAATGATTGACAATTGGAGTGTCCTCCATTCGTGTATAGGTTTCTACATCGTCGCAAAAACAAGGAGGCCGTGTTTAACTTCCAACTGTTTACCTTGTGAATTAGTAAACATTATTTAAAAAGAAACAAATCCATTCTAATTGAATGAATTGTAATGTAGCTATATTGTAGTATAGTGCTATTTTCCATTTAAAAATTTTTAATTACTAAATTTTGTTTCTGTGTTAAAGCAAAGTGTTTTTGTATTTTTTTAAAACATTTCACATTTTGTGATGCGTCACCACAAGTTTTATTTTGGTCGTGACTTTTTGGATCACGAAGTATATCTTCTCTCGCCAATATTGATTGAACTGTCGATAATTCGAGAACATGTTTATAATTTAAATATCTATATGCAAGGGATTTGTATATTAAAATGTTTATTATAAATTCATCATTTGTCGTTCTTATAAGAACGCATAAATTGTTAAATTATAACATTACTGGACACGAACACAATAATATAATAATGTCAGTTATAGAAGTCGATCGAGAAAAGTATGACCATAAAAGCTCTTAATTTAATGTTATTTATTGAAGTGTATTCTGATGTACAATATTTTCTTAATATTGTTTGAAATATGTTAGAAAATAGTGTTAGATTGTTGAGTGTGGCCTAGGAAACCAACATTTGCAATGATATAAATGAAATGTCTTGAGATAAGATAAGATAGGAAGTCATATTTTATGATATTTTGGCACTTTAATATTACATGTTGGAAAAACATTATGTCACCCGAAACCTTCCCAGGACTGTACTCAACTATTTCCCAAAGTTCATGGCGATCGGATCAGTGATTTAGTAAAGGCTCATACATACATACATACACACACATATATATATATATATATATATATATATATATATATTTATATATATATTTTAAACAACATTATTATTAAACAAGAAAACGTATTATATATATATATATATATATATATATATATATATATATATATATATATATATATATATATATATATATATATATAAAGAGAGAGAGAGAGAGGAGAAGCTAAGTGCTTCCGACAACCATATTGCCCCCGTTAGCGATTAAACTACACAGATGTAGATGTAGTGTGGGGATTAAATCGGTGTAGTTGTACCACTGATGTAGGCAACACGGTGCCGGATACAGGTTATGATCAATAAAATTTGCTTTGAGGGAAAGTTGTTCACAAGTGCGTATTTCTTAAGGAGAATAGTTTGTCTAGACGTTTGAAGGAAATCTTACTACCTATTTCTAGCCAAACAGTCCCACGCAAGGCTCGTGCATGTAGGGTAAACATTTTCCCACCCTTCGTCTTGCAATTAACGGACGCTAAATTTACGTTAACCACTGCGGGCGCGAAAACACGGTCGTAAAGCTGTTTGTACCCGGCGCGGCGGGTGTTTGGCCAAGTCGGACAAGGTAAACCCAATGAAGGAACGAGCCACGTATTTAACACTAAACTCAACTAATCAAACGTCTGCATGTTTGTTTGCTGTTTTACTTTACAGTCTGCTGAAAACATTTACTTTAATGTGATATATACACTAGTCACATGGGTACGGTCCTATATTTTCCTGTCTTACGATAACTTCTAACCCAATCTAGGAGATTAGGCTCTTATCTTGAGCCACCCTTAAATAGGGATATTTCAGAGGGTATTTGAAATGTTCTTTTAATACCGCAGTGAACGTCTTTACAAAAACCCGATCAGTAATAACTAAATTTGCATTTGACTATAAATTTAGGTTCACTATATGTATAGAGAAGATTTATTAAATGTGTTTAAGATTCAGCTCCATGAAGAGTATTGTATTGCGGACTAAAATAATGTCAACAACGCTCTAGGGGCAGGAAGATTTATTAACAGTTTCTTTATCATTATTTTTAAGGAGAATGTTGGTAAAACAATCTGTTCAGGATTATTCTTAATGAAATATGTTTCGAGAAATGTTACATCCGATAGTGGTCACACAATTATTATTTAATTTCTGGTGAAAAAATGTACATATTTTATACATGCGATATGTCAGAAATTCCAAGGGATTTGTAAACTGATGTTTTTAGGTTTATGATTTTAAGAAATTTCAATTGAATAAGAGGAAATGTTTCCCATGATAAATAAAAATATATACTGTTGTCTATATAACCTAGGTGTTTTGATATAGGCCTAAAATGAACAGGCCTAAATGTAACATTAACCCAATATAGGACATTAGGGTCTTGTCTTAAACTTCTTTAAATAAGAATATCTCGGCTGGTATTTGGAATGTTTTTTTAACACAGTGAAGTCTCTTTGCTAAGAAGGGAACAATTTTAACATACCTTGAAATTAGCTATAAATATAGGTTCAACATATTTCAAAAGAAGCTTGTTTAAGGAAACACATGAGGAGCATATTTAAAAGAACTTCAAAATTGTGTTGCTGGGTAAAGTCATAAGTCATAAGAGGAAGGAAAGCAGTTGGTAAATATTAAAGAGAATATTTGTAAAACAAACTATTCTAAAAATAAATGTTGGTTGGGAAATCATACGCCGTTTGTCCCTCCAGAATGAAATTTCATGGAGAAAAAATTACATTTTTTAATTCATGAAATGAAGTTTCAAAAGGTCACAGGTTAGTATACTGATGTTTTCAAGTAAATGATTTGAAGAAATTTTAATTTCACTAGCATAGAAGGAAATTTTTCACAGAACCGGCTCAAATAGGGTAAGTGTTAACATTAAAAAAATGAATACCAAAAATTATATTAAATAAATAAAACGTCTAAACCAAAAAATAACTTTTTCATTTATTTAATACCTAATGCACATTTCGATAACAATCATCCTCAGAGGTAACTTTACAAAGCAAACTTCCTGTAATGAAGTGATTTGTTTTGTAAATTACATCTGAGGACGATTGCTATGCAATTTAAACGTACATAAGGTATAAATGAAAAAGTTATTTGTGGTGTAGAGGTTCTATTTATTAAAATTAAACATTATGCCATTGTTGATTTATACAGTTATAAAAGAAAACTGTTTAAGATATTTTTTTAAAAAACTACACAGATTTAATTAATTTTAACGTTATATTATCATTTAATATGTTACAACTGTACAATTTGAAATTTTTAGTGAAAACTAAAGACAACCTATACAAAAAATTTACAAATGAAAAACGTATACAAAATTTGAATAACGTCTCAGGAAATTTCAAAAATTTCAGGGTATTTTAAAACAGACTTTACAAGATAATAAATTAAGGGGTTGAAATAATTAAGGAAGTAAAGGGTTTATTTTTTCATTACGAGATTGGCTGGTAGTATAAACTGGATTTTGATATCCATTTTACCTTCTCTAGTTGGCAGTGGGGTTGTACCAACGTGATTGGACGCCGTCTGAGTACTTAAAAAATAATAGTTATAGGAATAACCCAAAAGAGTAGTAATGAAAAAAGTACATTTTCTTTGTAGCGGCGGAAAAATACCTCTGCCTAAACCTCCCAGAGGTAACAAAATTAAAAGCTGTTTTTTTTTTTAAATAAAGGGATGAGCACATTATGGTGATTGATAGTTGAAAGTGGGCTCCTGTAACTACTTGTTATAATACAGTGTGAATTATATTAACCAATAACCACAAGAGAATGTTATAACCAAACAAAAAAATCTTTGTTTTCAAAATTGTTTAAATTTTAGGAAAAAGTAATATGGGTGAAGCAGAGATAAGAAATTTGATTTTCTTCAATTAACCTAGAAAAAAGTCATTATTATCTTTGTTAGAGATTCTTATTTTATACTAATATTTATTAATTAGGTCAGATATCCCTTCCTACGCAAGCCATATTGTTTTCCCGTCTACAGTTCCAGGCAACTATTACGATCTTCGTTAGGCTAAAGTCACCTTCGAGCCCGTTAGACAATTGGTCCAGTCCTAGAACCTGCCGTTATACTGAAGAGAGCCTAGGTTTTCCTACAACCCAGATCTAGAGGTTGAGATACACCCGGACCTGTTATTAATATCTTGAACCAACTACTGCAAAACACACCAAGACCGTTCGACTCACGCTCCAAATTAAGCGTCGAGGTCACTTGGAATGACGTAGAAGCTGTAGCAGAGTTTTTGGGAAACATGCAAGAAATTCTAGAGTAAATAACCTTTGATGCAGTTATTCGTTGTAAGCATAACAAACACCACTTTGTGGTCGTTCTCTGTTAACGTTCACAGTGTAGCATCTAAACATAGTTAAAAGTAAGACACAGTGCAGAGATTGAGTTATAAATCTGCGAATTAATGTTAAAACAAGACTTGGGTGTAATTTAGGTAACCTTGAAGGGCACAAAGTAATATATAAATTGTTATTTCACAGAGAGAGCTGAAAACTGTTTAGGAGAATCTCAATAAGTTTTATTTTTAATACGCAAATTTGAAGGGTGCTTTGACCTTTATTAAAAATGGTATCACTTCAAATACATGTATTATATAAGCCTATGTGACACACACACACACACACACACACACACCTGTATAGTCACCTGTCATGAGATTAAACAAATGTTTTAATATTTCCAAAATTATCTAAATACAGATTTGCATAAGGTATTGCAACTACGTTTCCTAACAAAGCTGAAAACATAAGTTAGACCAGGACTTTCAGTTAGAGAAATATATTTTAAGCTCTGCGAATGTTGCTGACATAAACTTGATAAAATATTAAAGGGAAACTTAGAAGACACCAGATAGATACAGACATTACGCCTTTATGGAAACCATAGAAGTTGCCAATCCGGAATAATCTTCTAGAAATTAATATAAAATAAGAATAGAAGTAATACACAACTAGACTTAAACCAGCACAATACACAGGCAGAGTTTTAATACATCAAACTTTGTAAAACTTGCGAAATATTTGAGTCCAAGTGGGGTTACTAAAAGGTATGACCGGTGAATAGTCAATACTATTGAGTCTCCAGTGTATATTTGGGTGGCCGTGGCGAAATAATATCTAACTGAGGCTTCGTATTTATTCTAAATACCAAAAAGCGTACTTTTACATTGTGCGCATGCGTTATTAAGGTTAGTGTAGACAAAACGTTTATATGGAAGCAAAGCGCTCCCATGCATAGCTATTCAAATCCTTCTATTAGTTCACATTTTCCCTATATATATCTTGTACCACTTTTCAATCGGTAATAAAATATGTTTTATCCATCCACTCAAGTTCAGATGTTTTAAAAGTTGCAGTTGATGACGCTTTATGTTCTAATTTTTTCAAATTTTAATTCAATTACTAATTTTAAGAAATTAGTTGATTTTTACATGAGAGAAACACTTTTCAAAAAAGGGGCAAGGTATGAAATATAGTTACTTCGTCCCATTGGTTTTAAAATGTGATAATACAGTATATGGTTTCATAAAACATCTGATTTTATGTTATAGATTACGTGGTAAAACAGCTGTTTTAACTCATTGGTTATGTTACTTTAATTATAATAATTGTAATTATTAAATATAAAGTAACTAATATTATACCTTATCATTATTTTAAAAAGTAACAAATATAAAATATTTCTTTGCTGATTTTAGTAGCAATTGACATAATTTTTTTAATATTACATGTTTTAATCTATATATTGGAATAAAACGTATATATATTAGTATAGATAGATTACTTTATGTAAAACTCGACTCGCAACGAACTATGGAAAGAACTAAATAAATACCTCTCAGAAGACAGGCACAGAACTGATCCAATCCATGTTTGTTTGAGACTTTGGCTGACAGCGTTTTCTGTTACTATATTTCCGATGGTCCACAAAGATGCGTGGTTGTCTTTGTACCAAGATCTAACCTATTCTTGACGTTAGGAAAACCTGAAATTTTAAATCCATTAGATCGAGTTGTGAACAATTTTATAAGACTAATATTCTCTTATAGCCCATTATAAATATAAATAAGGATAAATACTGTATAATAATATAATATAATAAAATTAATATAAGTCACTCTAAGATAAAGTATATAAATTTGGACTTACGTAATTTTTCCTCTACTTTATACATTTTAAAATTAAATACATAAAATAATACCTAAGAACATACACAAAGTACGCCAATATATTTGTAAGTGAGGAGAGACACGCACCTGGTTTTGGAACACCTTGTTGTGCAAACAAATAATTTAAATACATGTACACACACAAACACACACACACACACACACACACACACACACACACACACACACACACACACACACATACACACACATACACACACACACACACACACACACACACACACACACACACACACACACACACACACACACACACACACACACACATACACACACACACACACACACACACACACACACACACACACACACACACACACACACACATACACACACACACACACACACACACACACACACACACACACACACACACACACACACACACACACACACACACACACACACACACACACACACACACACACATACACACACACACACACACACACACACACACACACACATACACTAATACAGACACATATACAGACACATATAACCACTATTAACTTTTATTCATCAATATTCGCCACTTGAAACAATTTTTTTCTAAATTAAAAAAAAAACGTTTTATTATTTATTTAAAATAGCATTTTCAGGAGAATCTAAATTCTATATTTAATACAGTATCTTGATGGTATTTAACTATGTTTTACATTGTTTTATGAGACCTTATGAAAAGATGGACAAGATTTTTCTTGGTATAGGAATACTGTATATGGTAAATGGCTAACTCGAATAAAGGGATAAAATGTAGCGTATTGTAGTCCGTGCCTTATTCATACTCTACATGAATAGCCACATCAACATAACCCGGGCCTTTTGTGACGACGTGACGTCAGATCATCCCTTCTAAAGCTACAATAAGTAGTGGAAGTTTCCCTGAAGGGTTTTTTTGCGTTTGTGCGTGCCCAATGACGACGGATATGCTGCATATGCTTGCGGGTTTTTGGTTTAGTTCTAAGGCGATAAGAAGAATAGTCTATCAGTATTAAAGAAGAATAAGCAAAGAATTGTCTATATATATTCTTTGCCCCCTTTGTTAAGGAGATAAAAGTATGGTAACATATCTGATGTAGCCTTCGTTTTCTTTATCTAAGTCATTGCGGGTGCCCAATGACGATGGATATGCTGCGTATGCTTGCGAGCTTATGTAGACCGAATTAGATATGTTTAATAAAGGGACATACTCCCGGGACCGAGCAAGAGATGCACCGGATGTGTTTCGTCGAATAATAAATGTAGAACGCGTTTATTCACTCATACGCGTTTCAATGATAAAGTCATTATAATCAGTGAGTGTTGCTACTACAAACTCTAACTTACAACTGTTACCTTACAAAAGGCACCACGTTAGATTATTTCGAATTTCCGCTTCGGTATTAATTTTCCATTCACTAGGTAATTTACAAGCTTTATTGATGGTTTACCCCATGTTAGTCTGGGTCTTCCCCTTCTTCTTCTCTCCGGTAGTGTCCATTCTACAGTAGCCAAACCATATCTGCTGTCTCCTACGACTGCCTACTTCTCTATCACGTCTCTAACGCCTTTATCTGTCCTAAACTCCCATCTAGAGACTTGACATGATCTCCTAAGAGCGTATATTTCTACTGCGTTGATCTTGCTCTTGTCTGCTTGAGATATTACCCACTTTTCTGCACCGCCAATGCTAAGGTAGCCTACTCATAGCTGCTTGAAGTTGTTTCCAAGCAACTACTCTGTTGCTAGGACACAAGGAATGTCTAATTTCAGTTTGAGTCATTAATACAGAACAATCACGTGAATACAAAATGTGTAGGCCACGTATATTGTAAATAATCTATAGTTATTTTTAAAAACGAAAACACCGCTTAACAAAAAGGTTAGGGAAAGCCGTTCTACTCAATTACCAACTTTTGGTCTTACTAAAACATACATGTTATTCCAAACATGGGATTAGAATTAAAGACCCTTAACTTGCAGTTGTAAGGAAAGAGTTCTACAGGATGTTGCCAGTAAGAATACAGGCCTAACCTTATTATTTGTAAAGGCAAATTCACACGAATGTAAAACTCAATATTTGTTAAGATTATAACGTTAGATGTAATACTGTTTAGCAGTTTAGGTTTACGTGAATACCTAACAGCTTTTACCATTACTAAGTAAAGCCTTGTTGAGAATACGAGAAATTTACATTAAAATTTAAAAACCTATATTAAATTTAGATTATATTAACTATAATTTAAACTACTTACGTAGTAATTTAGGCGAATAACAAAAGATAAAATTTACTTACTTAAATATCGACGTTTCTGAATAATTCCAAGTTATATTACAACAAACATACATTTCACACACGTTCAGTTATTTACAATTATTTGATAGTTGAAAAGATAACCTTAAATTAACATAGCTCTGGCGACAAAAAAAAAACAGATGATTAATTGTTGGTCAGATTAACGTTTAGAATAGCAAAATGGAATTTGTTTGGCTGTGGCTGGACGACGCAACGTTGATATAGGTGACAACAGAAAGCTTTGCCCTAGACGTGGAAGGAATTTTTATGTTCAAAGAATGAAGTAGATTACTTTGCTTTTAAATGGGAACGAAGAACGTCAGTAATAAAATTAATGAATGATTAGTTCTGAAATTCATTTTTTACAAATTACAAACGATTCTAAGTCCTTTTAAAAAAGTCGTGTGATATAATACACTGCAAAACAAGAAATCGTTTTGTAAAATATTTCTGCTACTATGCGCAATTATAAAATTTTATTTATTACAAGATCTGTATAAACAACTCTAACAACAATATAGTGTAAATACTATATAACAGTTGCCCATAATAGAAAAAAATCAGCAAACTCACAACATTCAAGGATACAACCCTTAACAAGGATCTCCTGAAGGGCACAATCTGTTAAACCCGGGCTCACAATTCCCTTTACACGTGTATTTGGAGGGTTACGGAGTGTCATAACTCTTAAATATTGTAATATATTGATATTATCTGTAATAATGTGACGCCATCCACTTTGACTTAATAAGAATATCTAAAAGGCCCAATATTTTATATTGAATGATGTAACAGATGAAGTGTGTATGTTCAAACCTCATGGAAATGTAGCCAAAAGTCACCTCCACTAAAGATGTTTATAAATAGATCCCAGACTCGGCTCGCTCGTTTAGAGGAAGGAACCAGTGTAAAGGTGTATAAAAGTAAATAGACAGGTAGCAAGATACCTTAAAGCCTTGTTCACTCATCCCATGGAGTCCTGAGGGAAGGTGTTGTGTTATCCAAGAAGCAGTGTTCATCCCCACTATCTGCCTGGCTCTTGGGCTAGTTCTGTAAAATGTACAAGTTACCTTATAATATTCATCATCATGTCACCGTCTCTGGCATGAGGGAAGTTATATAGTTAGTAGCATGACTTAGGCCTTCATGATAGTGTTTACCTTGTTATATGGGAAGTTAATATTGCAATTTTATTGTATTTTAGTTATCCTAAGTGATGGAAATAATTCATTATTAATATACACTGACTTAAAATTATAAAATTAATCGACTCAAGCTCGTTTCGAAGCCAATATCGTCATCATCCTTTTGATGGCATCACTTTGTAACTCACTGATGATGCCATTAGAAACGAAAGGTAATAAATTATTACTCGCGATTCAATGTGCATTATCGTTAATTATTAAGAGTAATATAAGATTTTAAAGCGTAACAATACATCCATATCTTTAACTAAACAGTTTGTTTAATGCAAGTACATATTTCCTGAATAGTTAGTACAGAAAAGCACGCACACTTTACATGGTTAATCTGGCTCTGCTACTTAGGTTAGAGTGACTTTGAAAAAATGTTTTTTGAGTGCGAAATACCTAATCGAAATAAAATTTGTACTACATTCATCATTTAACCCGCAGTATCATTTACTGGCATTATTCTTGCGAAATTTATCGGACGACGTAGATTTATGTGACAACTGAAAGCTATTGCTCTAGCCGTGGAGGTAGAGAATTGATTATTTTGTGAACTAAATAATTTCTGCTTGCTCTAATTATTTAATAAAGTCGTTAATAAGGAGTTATGGCAAATCATAAATGACACGTTTGGATTGTTCTAAAACCAATCGCGGTCAAATTGGTATATCTGCAGCCCTGTATGAACTTATTACTTTCTTTTTATTAATAAAATAATAATTTATTTTTATTAATAAAGCAATAATAAATTTTTATTAATAACATGATAATTTATTTTATTATTGTCCTCTAATTCGAGGTTAAATGTTAGATTTTGGTATGTGGTGTTAATCTCATTGTGTGTTTGATTTACAGTTTATTGCCGATGTTAAATAGTAAAATGTCGCCTATATTTCTATGGTAGTTTGTGAAATAGCAATTTCGGCTTTTATTCAATAAAATTATATACTAGAAAGAATTGCTTAGGTTTGTAATATAAGGAGGAAAAGTCTATTTTCCAATACAATGACAACCTATTAACTCATTCCAGAAGTTTTGATGAAAACTTTATTGCCTTTTTGATGAATTGAAATTTAAGTTTAAATGAGTCTATAGGGAATTTTGAACTATTGAAATCTATCAAGTGGTAAATGTGTTAGCAATGAGTGTATGCTTGTAAATGGTAATACTAATGCTAATTAAGTAAACTGGAAATTATATAAAAATAGTCAATATGACTCAATCGTTGAGATTGTTTTAAAAAAGTTTTAAAATAAGCATAATGTCTAGAGCTATGTGTCATGTTGTGGGACATTATCCAAGTTTTTTGCTCCAAAGTCGAAGAAATATAACATTATGCAGTACCCTGAAAAGATTTTGGACTTCTGTGGAACCGAAACAGGAAGCTATAATTTAGCGGCTAATATTGGTGATAACAGCAAAAAATACAGTTTCGTTTTAAATATAAACGCAATAATCAGTCACAAAGATTTAGTTCTGTAGCCCGGAAAAATGAGGAACGTTTTCACCTTAACTTAGTCATCCTTACCCAGGCGCCACGCTTAGGCACAGGTATATCGCTTCTCTTCCGTACATGTGCGCTCATTACAGGAGGACAAGGGTTGTTAACAAAATCTTAATTATATGTTCTGTAAAAAGTCCGTTTCTAAGCTACACATTTAAATTTTGGTTTTGTTTTTAGTAGTTTATTGAATCACTAACAGATTGCGTTTCAACACGATTTCGAACCAAATTAAGTATTTAAAACAAACTCATATAACAAATACTTATCGAATAAAAGTATTAAATAAAATATAAAAAAAGCGTCACACTTAGAATTTATGAAAGACTTTTAAATTTATATTTAGA